>CAHIKZ030005488.1:2752500-2785000 GCA_903632075.3 Acanthosepion pharaonis | reverse complement strand
GAAATAAATAAAGAATGAAAGAAAAAAGAAAGAAAGAATGAAAGAATAAAAGAAAAAAGAAGGAAAGAATAAAAGAACGAAAGAATAAAAGAATGAAATAAATAAAGAATGAAAGAAAAAAGAAAGAAATAATGAAAGAATAAAAGAAAGAAAGAATAAATGAATGAAAGAAAGAATGAATAAAGGAATGGAAGAAAAAATAAAAGAAAGTAAGAAAAAAAGAAAGAAAGAAAGAATAAATGAATGAATGAAGGAAAGAAAGAAAGAAAGAAAGGGGCCTGCTTTTGAAAATATTGTTGCAATTAAGTCTTCTATTCTCTTCAAGTAAAGCGAATCGTTACCAATATTCTCATACAAAAGAAGAAAGACTCCAAGATCTATTTGAAAGGCCTGGGTCTCCATTAGACAAGAAATAGTGGAACGGTAGGCCTGATTTTTTTTAACGTAACCTCCAACACGAAGCCAACAAAGAATAAGAGTTCACTTTGCATATTTCTTTCAGCACTCGTGATTGAAAATTTCGAAATTACCATTCTCTTCCTCTATATCGCCGACGTGAAATTATTTTATTTTAAAACGGCTTTCATTGATTGAAATTGACTGTCTTATGATTCCAACTTCGGAATTTACTGAAATAACATTGTAATTTCTGGAGCGATATACACACACCTTAATGGAACTACGCTATTTTTTTTTCCTTTTTCCTAGTTTACAATCGTACGCATTATTTTTTTCTAAGACAAAATAGTGACCACGTGACCAGGTGGTTGACCAAACCTCCGTATATGCCACGATTTTTAAGGTAAGATTGATTGACGCTACATATTCTCCCTGCTCGAACTTTAACACCCGCCTTAAGAAACTGTATAGTCTTGCTCAGTGGTCGAACGGAAGGTGTTAGTGGCCGGGTTTCGATCCCAGGTGTGGTATGACCAAGGAAGAGACATTGAATTCGAATTACCGAACAAACCAAAGAATACGGGCGTATCAGAATTTTAACCTGTGGTTCGTCCTGACCACAGAATGGTAAAGAACGTGACAGCCCGTTTGTAGGTGTCGGAAATACACAATTATATATATATATATATATATATATATATATATATATATATATTTAAAAATATGATTCCAACTCGCGACATAAGAAGTCTCATGTTTCAAAACAAGAGCCGAAAACTTCAATATAATTATTTGAATTAAATTAAGTTAAAGTAAGCTCTGTTCCATCTTCAAGTGAAATTTTTTTGGGAATAACGTATTTCTGAAATTTACGTGTTTTAATAATTGAAATGAAAATTTCCATGGTAACAGCTAGGGCGAATTGTTTAAATTGGGTAGGCGTGTGTTGGGTGTTAATAATAAGTATCAGTATAGAGTTACTTTCATAAAATGTCAAGTTAGGGAAAGGTGGGGGTGTCTAAATTTTAAACGGAAGATGTATTAACCCTAGTCTGGTATGCGTGTCTATGGAGATTTATTTATTTATTTATTTTATTTTTTTATGAAAGGGATTTGTGAATATTTTCTATATATTTTCACACACACACACACACACACACACACACACACACACACACACACACACACACACATATATATATATATATATATATATATATATATATATATATATATATATATATATATATATATAAACTAGGCCAGGAGTTTTGGAGCAGTCTCTCACACATCGCAGGAGGAATGTAAGGTCCACATATCGAGCGGAGGTCTCTGGTGACGAGCAAATGACTAATTATTGGAATCAATAAAACGTTAATTAATTCAGATTCAAGCTTCATGTTATGATTTTATTCGCACCCCACTTTGTTAGAAAGGCGAAGGCAAATACATCGAACACTGAAAAAAAAACACCGGAAAATCTCGTTGGAAACAAAGAAAAGTGTGCTGAAATGTTATGTAATATGAGCCCTCCTGTATGGTAGTGAATGCTGGACAATATCATCACAGAAAAAGAACAGAGTTGGGACAACAGAAAGACAGTTCAACAGAAGGATGCTGGATGTTTCTTGGATGGACTTTGAAAATGGAAGCCAGAGTATGAATGTTGGTATGTGTTTGTAACACGTGTCGTGAAATTATGTAAAACAAAGTATAATATTTTTTCTCAATAAATCCACATTACAACCAAAAACGTTTGCGGCACCCCTCTTCTTTTTAATATATATATATATATATATATATACAAGGATTCTTTTTCAATTATTCCAGATGTTCTTCGCCCTCTCTAAGTTTCTAACTTTCTATCCTGGAGTAGCAAGATACCTCACAGGTTTCACGTACGATTTAGTTTTCAACACTTTTTCCCCTGCTCTTTGAACTGTTATAGCTGAAACGTGCCAAACGTCTCATGGATTTAGTTGGATCTTTTCTAATTGATCTATTTAACTCTAAATTGAAATGATGATCCCTCTTCCTGTTTTGATCTCCTGATCCAGTTTTTCTCTCTACTGTTCCTTCTTTTAAAATTTATTCACAGTTCTCTTGATGGTTCTTGAATTAACTTTGAAGATGGAAGCCAGGGTAAGAAGGTTGGTACCATTACTGAATGCCTTAATGATTTTTCCTCTCAACATTGCTCAGTTGGGAAGACACTGTGGCTGATACAAAACGATTTTAACCTCTTCTCATTGTAGCTAAATAACTCATTTTTTTAGTGATTCTTACCACAAATGGTGTAAAGATGGCTAAACGTCTTATCTGAAAACCTGGAAAAACAAACTCGATTTGTTTAGTGGTTTTTAGATATTAAACATTTTGTGGGACGGACAATTATGGTGTAACATGATTTGGACAATTTTACTGTTACATCCGGTTTATATATATATATATATATATATATATATATATATATATATATTAAGACATTTTTATGTTTATACATTCTTTTAAATATATATATATATTAAGACGTTTTTATGTTTATACATATATACATTCTTTATATATATATATATATATATATATATATATATATATATATAGACATTTTATGTTTATACATTCTTTTATATATATATATATATATATATGTATATAAGACATTTTTATGTTTATACATTCTTTTATATATATATATATATATATATATATATATATATTAAGACATTTTATGTTTATACATTCTTTTTTATATATATATATATATATATATATATATATATATATATATATATATTAATAAATATAGGTATTACCTTACGTAGGACTTTGAGTTTCATGTTAAATACAATCTTCACGTATTCAAGTACCTAATGATTTTATTTACCATGAAACTCAGAGTTATTTACGCCGTAAGGTAATATGTATATATATATATATATATATATATATATATATATATATATATATATATATATATATATATATATATATATATATATATATATATATATATATATATATATATATACTTAATAGCTCTGTAATACGACGTTGAGCAATGTTCTGTTTACACCCAAAAATTATATAAAATATATATTTACAAATTTATATATGCGTGTGATCGCACGCATGTATGATAGCTTATATCTATCTATGTCTCTCTCTCTCTCTATATATATATATATATATATATATATATATATATATATATATCATGGCTCTCCACTCATATTGGAGGATGCCTGTCTAGTAGGTCGGCTAGCTAATCCTTATTTCAGACTTTTTGTGTTTGTTCAACATCCGCAGATCCCACCTGGGGTTTGTACAGCAACTGTGCAGACCTTAGTTACAGTTTCTGGGAGAAAGCGTATTATCTAGTGTTATCAACAATATGAACAAGGCCAGGACGCTCAATCACTCGGTCACGATGATTTATGACTTCGTGCTAGCACAGCCATCAACGGACCCCAAAGGTGCCGTGTAGCCAATTTCACTTACAAAGGCTTAGATCAATCCACTTTTATTTACTGTAAATGTGAAAATATATTCAAGAGATTATAAATTTTAAAAATACATACTTGGAGTGCGTTTTGAAAGTATCAGCAGAATAAAAAAAAAGTAAAAACGAACAGCAATAATAATAATCGGGAATAAGAATTATTACCGTTCGTTTTTACTTTTTAATTCTGAGAATTTCGAATGCATTCTAATGAATTTTGATTTTAAAATATCTTCCGAAATACAATTCATACGATGATATTTTTTTTTTTTTTTACAAAATGCTGACTTCGGTGATACTGGGTCTCTATATATATTTTGTTTATTTGTCGTTTATAGTTTCAGTCGTTCGTTTTTGCTTATTTTTTATTCTGCAAAACGCTATCCAAGTATGTATTTTTAAAATTTCTGTTTTCTTGAATTTATTTTCACATCTATAATAAATAAAAAAGTAACTTTAAAAAATGAATATAAAACAACAAAGTAAATTTAAAAGAAGAATATTAAAAACAATTTTTTTACAAAAAATTATATATTTATTTTTATCAAATATTCGTGTGTGTGTGTGTGTGTGTGTGTGTGTGTGTGTGTGTGTGTGTGTGTGTGTGTGTGTGTGTGTCCGGCTAAAACTAAAAAAATACAATAATATCATGTGTATATGTGTGTGTGTGTTATTGACTTATTAATATTTTTCGGCCATTCTATGGAAAATAATTTTTTATTCATCTTTAAAAAATAAACTTCATTGCTTTTTTTTTTGGTTTAGGAAGATGTACTAATCTAATAGTTAAGAACATTTTTTCCTTCTTTCTTTCTGTCTTTCTTTCTTTCTTTCTTTCTTTCTTCCTTCCTTCTTTCCTTCCTTCCTTTCCGCCTTCACTCTGACCAGTTGCTTTGCGTATAATTACATGCGGGCGAAGGGTGACGATGAAGAGACGTATTTCTCTACGTCATTCGCGACATCGGTGGACGGACGCTTGACCCTTGATTTCATATATGTCAACCCCGCGGTGGATCACGTGATCACTAAGAGACGCCGAGGCGCCAAAATTCAAGAATTGGTAGTTGGAACAAAGCACCCGAACAGGACGAATGTCAACTACTGCGTTGTATCTGTCCAGAGGAACAGATGAGGCCGTAACCATGGGAACTGTGGATTTTAACCAGTTTTACCATATCCATGAATTATGAATATATCTCGAGCTCCAACTTCGATCTCTGTAGCATTTACTTAATGGATAACTTTCAATGAGATTATCCATTAATCTGGATATTCTGTTGTTATGAACTCTTCATTTAAATCCACTCTTTGTAAGAACATTCAATACGTTGACTCTAAGGTACACTTGCATGGAGTATTGCTACCATATATGGTCTGGATCCCCTTCTGTTTGCCTCGGGGTTCTTGATAAGATCCAGAGACGGATATGCAATATAATTAACTCTGTTCTGGCATCACGTCTACAGTACAAATACTTTCATGGCAATTGCTCCGAGGAGCTGCATTCGCTGGTTCCCAGACTTCATGAATTCAAGCACCCGACGAGGCTGGCATCCCGCTCTCACCCTTTCACTGTCGAAACTATTAAATGTAGCCGTCTCTTCTACTCCAATAGCTTCATATCTCGCACCTCTCGACTGTGGAACTCCCTTCCCTATTCTAGTTTCCCCTGAGAGCTATAATCTCCAACTATTCAAATGTAATGTCAATCGATATCTCCAGTTGTCTTGATCTATCCACTATCCTTCTCCTCATCATTTCCCCTATCACTCCTATCTGATCTTGCTCTAAACTTTCTGTAACCCCTTGCGTCGTAGTGGCTTCCCGCCTTGCTAGAGGTGAAACTTAAAAAAAGAAAAAAAGAAAAAGTAATACGTGAATTCTATTTACCCGATTGAAATCTCTGTATTGATATCCTACATTCACCGCATTATAGTGCCTATTGTACTTTTATCGTATCTTCTTTTTAATTTTATTTTTTTGTGTGTACAGGGAAAATATACGCCATGTTTATGGAGAATTATTTTAATTTTGCAAATACATCCATTTAAATTTAACCTGTAAAGTTAAGAAACATGCTAAGCTATTAAATGTGATAATAGGGTTGAGTTTTAGTTTCCCGCCCGGAAAAAAAAGTACAAATAAAATAAAGACGGCAAATATTTAAACTATACAATAATTAAGGAAAACTTAGCGACATTAAGATTACTTTCTCGGTCATCCATCGAAACCGCAATCCACCGAAATAAGAAAAGAAGCCAGTCCCCACCGTGAGCCATTTAAAAGATAGTTCGCGCAGCGGATTGGTTGATACAAACATCCAATCGGATGTGCGAAATATGTGGTCTCTCTTCGTCTAATTCTGTTAGCGTTTGATTGAGAGGGGGGAATCAGGGATTGATCTCCCCTGATTGGGTCGATTTGGTGATAGGGAGTATGATGTTGAAAGACCCGAAACCCCCTGATGAAACATCACTGACGACCCCCTCAGGCGCTTACTTAAAAGCGTATTTTTGAATTATGCATGTCGCCCAAACAGACTATTTCTTGGTTAATTTCCAGTATAAGCACTAAAAGCCTACAGTAATGAAAATGTTCCATTATGGTGTGAAATTACCTGATTATTTCGAAAATGACATTAAAAGTTTGCGTTCTATTACCTTTTAGGAGTTATGGACAATGTAAGTTTGACGTCTTTCGCGTCGCCTCGACAGAACGGCTGCCATTACTAGTTTTGTTCACATACGTTTGTCTTGAGTAGTCATGGCGGAAGCTTCACTTGCCTTGATTACTGCGTGATGTTTAAAATGAATGCACAATTTCAAATATAGCAGTAAAAAAGAAAAAAACGAAAAATAAAACCAAAATTACCTGTCTGAAAGGATAAAAAAACTGAAGTGTTCTTTTTTTTTTTCAACGATGTTTTGTTTTTTTTAAATTGTGTCGTGAAACACGATTTACATTATTCGGACTATTGTTCTCATCTTTGTCGCCATGGTTATAAGAAAGTTGTAAGCTCCGACCTTCTTCAGGTGGTAAAAGACATGCAAGGATAATAGCAAATTGAATTATGAGCACTGGTAAAAAATGGTTGCTGAAAACATTAGGTTTATAATATCCAGAAATTCATACACAGATGTTCTCAAGGACACATGGCACAGTGGATAAAGGCGTTGGTTAGATCCAGTGACAGGACCCAAAGAGCGTGAGTTCAATAAAAAAAAAGGTGTGAGTTCAGTGTGAGAACTTTCAGAAGGAAATTAACAGGAGATAACTGGTAACTGACATCTATTAAACATGGCACGTGGAACTAGAACAGTCTACCCCAGTGAGCGAAATAAAGGGTTCCGTTCGACATTCCAACCACCTGAAGAAGGCCGGAGCGTACAACAGCCGAAACGTTGTAATGAACATGATGACAAAGATGAGGACAATAGTCCGAATAATGTAAATAGTGTACATAATACCTCATCTCAGAAATATAGACACATACTGAAAGGCTGAAACGTTGTAATAAATATGGCGACAAAGATGAGGACAATAGTCCGAATAATATAAATAGTGTACCTCATCTCAGAAATAAAGAGAAATACTATAAGACCGATGGCGATTACTATTCGAGCGAGTATTATCGAGCAAGAACTATTAGTGTGAGAGATATTCGAAGGCCTCTGACACCAGCATTGTTCAACGGCGTTACTATACTTGTATCTGCGATTACAAAGTCTCTACTACAAGGAGCATTACAAAAGTGACAACGAGTGTACGTTAGCACCACAAAAATATCCTACACTCTGATGATAGAAGATTTACCAAGAAAGGCGATACGATGTAAGAAATGTAAATTTACTGAGGATGATTTAGCGATTAAAGCATTTTCTATACATTTTTATCTCAGTAAACAAGTTTTTCTTTTACAACTTTTAATCAGATTATGGCCAGACTCGTTGAGGTAAACATGCAATGTATTAATTATAATTTTTGGAAAAGATCTCTTTTGTGTTCATATATTTTATTTAAGGTTATATTTGAGGTTTCTCCATGATACTCTTTGTGACAATCATTACAGGTTATGGAGTAAATTGCTCCGCCAAGTTTAAGATTACTATTTTGTTTTATGTATTTATAAGGAAATAAAGAGAGATAGAAATGATCAGACTTAAAGAGATAGATAGATAGATAGATAGATAGATAGATAGATCTGAACATAACGAGATAGATAGATAGATAGATAGATCTGAATAGAACGAGATAGATAGATAGATAGATAGAAACAGAACGAGATAAAATGATCTAAACCAATAGATAGATAGATAGAAACAGAACGAGAAAATGAACTAAACCAATAGATAGATAGACAGATAGATAGATAGATCTCATCGACGATTCGAAGATTTAATCTCTTAATATAAACGCAGTTTTGCATCCATCAAACTTCGTGCTTTTCCAGTAGAATCGTCCTGGTGTGTGTGTCGTCGCTATTTGTGCGAGAGAGAAGAGAAAATTATTTCACCCCCGGGAAAAATAGAAACCGTATTGTTTATGCTTTGAAAATCAATACTAATCCCTGTCTTTCAATGGGGGAATCACAACGTTTTCAAATTTATTAACTTTTTTTTTCTTTTTTGGTTCCACCACGGAATACAAGGTTAGCGCCCCTCCGATGATACGTCAGGTCATTTTGGCAGGCGGTCATAGATAGATAGATAGATAGATAAATAGATAGATAGATAGATAGATAGATAGATATGAACAGAATGAGATAGATAGATAGATAGATAGATAGATAGATAGATAGATAGATAATGAACAGACTGAGATAGATAGATAGATAGATAGATAGATAGATAGATAGATAGATAGATAGATAGATAGAAACAGAACGAGATAGATACGAACAGAATGAGACATATAGATCGATAGATAGATAGATAGATAGATAGATAGATAGATAGATAATGAAGAAACTGAGATAGATAGATAGATAGATAGATAGATAGATAGATAGATAGATAGATATGAACAAAATAAGATAGATAGATAGATAGATAGATAGATAGATAGATAGATAGATGAATAGATATGAACAGAATGTGATAGATAGATAGATAGATAGATAGATAGATAGATAGATAATGAAGAAACTGAGATAGATAGATAGATAGATAGATAGATAGATAGATAGATAGATAGATAGATAGATAGAAGTGAACAGAATGAGATAGATAAATAGATAGATAGTTATGAAAAGAATGAGATAGTTATGAAAAGAATGAGATAGATAGATAGATAGATAGATATGAACAGAATGTGATAGATAGATAGATAGATAGATAGATAGATAGATAGATAGATAGATAATGAAGAAACTGAGATAGATAGATAGATAGATAGATAGATAGATAGATAGATAGATAGATGTGAACAGAATGAGATAGATAAATAGATAGATAGTTATGAAAAGAATGAGATAGATAGATAGATAGATAGATAGATAGATAGATAGATAGATAGATAGATAGATAGATAGAAACTGAATGGAATAGATAGATGTACAAATGCTGCTAACGAAATGATTTACTCTGTACACATTTGAAAAGCAATTTAGATGTCTTTTTTCCCCCTGACAACAACCTTCGTGTTATCGTAGATATTCCGATTGTTTTATTTGTTTTATAAAATGCAAATTGTTCTCACATCTTCAATATTTATTTCTCATGGCAAGAAATAAAAAAAAATAATATAAAATGTTATGATAATGTTGAAAGGAAATGCTTGTGTTCAGCTCCTGTTGGTCGGACAGGTTGTAAATCAACACTCCCGTGTTATCTCACGTTTGACATGTCATTTGTCTGCTTTGTTTTATATTGAGGAAGTCGAGAAAATGAAAGTCAAAGTAATTCTCAAAGATAACATCCAAAGGTGACATTTTTTTAAATTTTTTAGTACACATCATGCGGAAAGACGGCATAGAAAATTTAACACTTACAGGACATATTGTGGAAAAATGAGTGAAATTACCCGCGCTTATGGGGCAGCCGTCGGAGATAAAAAAAAAAATTAAAAAAAACCTGAGCGGTTGACGCATTGTAGTTTATCAAAGCGAGGCTGCTCCAGGCCACTAATTTTGTTGTCTTATGTTACCGGAAGGGTGGGATGCGCAGGTCTTTGTTATTTATTTCCTTTCAACCATCTTTATTTTTTTCAGGACAACTCAATGCTCAATACAAAAGTAGAGCCTAAATTATAATTTTTTTATTTTTCTATTTTTATGTATTTTTTATTTTTGTATTTATGTATGAAGGAATCATATTTTCAAGAAATAAATAAATAAATATATATATATATATATATATATATATATATATATATATATATATATATATATATATATATTTATATACAGTAGCGACCATAATATAAGGAACGGAAACAACAAAGACATAAATATTTGTATTACTTAAAAAGTAATGCATGATTAGCAATGAAATTTTTACTGAATAAAGATTAGGGTGTAATGTATAAATATTATACAAAGTTACAAAAATTTACATAATAGTTTTTTTTTTAAATAAAGATTAAATGGAACAAAGGAAATAAGCTACTGGACAAAAGTTAAGGAACGATCTTGTTAATACTTGATGGTGAACAAAATATCAACAAAATTTAATATTTGGTAAACATCCCCTTATTTTCAATGACTTCACTGCCTTGTCGACCACATGATCTAATTAATTTCTTTCAAAAATCAGCAGTAATTCGTCTTTCAATATCTCCCATAGGTGATCCTGGTTTTTCGGGTTTCTTTTCTGAGCCCTTTCTCCAATTATCTTCCAAACATTTTCTATTGGATTCAGGTCGGGTCTCTGGGCTGGCTACTTCATTAGGGCGATTCTTTCTTCTTCAAATAAAGCCATAACCTTCTGAGCCTTGTGGCAAGGTGCATTGTCCTGCATAGGAGATTCTTAAAGATTATGGTGTAATCTTGGTACCACATACTGCTGAAGAAGCCTTTTGTAAATCTCAGCATTGATATTGCCATGTACGTGGATGATAGGGTCAACTCCTGCAGATGAAATCATTCCCCACACCATCACACTGCCGCCACCAAACTTAACGGTTTTCTTGACACATTGAGAAGACAGTCTTTCACCTAGAATTCGAACTCGGCTCTTAGATTCCTCAATCCAAACCGCTATCCATTACTCCACCATGCCAAGGGAGTGATATCTGGTGAAAAAAGTGACCAGGGTATTGGGCCATGCCTTCCAATCCACCCCTCTGGAAATGTTAGGGGTTTCATTTAACAGTGCCTCTTTCATTAATAGGATACCTGAAATACACAAATGCAATGTGATTAAAAACTTTGATAACTACAGAGGACAAAGAACAAATCTTCTTAAGATATCTCTTCAATTGCCTTTGTAATATATTTTTTAAATTGTGAAGAGGCTTTATGAACAGCCTATATATATATATATATATATATATCAAAGTATATAATTGGTATATACGGAATGAATTCCAATAACCAACAATTACTATTCTTAAAAGAGTGCTCAATACAAAGTAGAGCAGATATAATTATTTTTTATAAAAAAATTTATAACATAAGTATGTTATAAAATCACTACAAAAATAGCCATTTTGTTTCGACATTAATGTGATTAAATTTAGATTTTAAAATTGCCAGTTTTTAATTTTAATATTAAATTTTATCATATAATTTTATAATTATTAGTTAGTATAAATTATTTTTAATATTACACGTATTTAAAGATCTGAAAAGCCATTATAGCATGATTTCGTTGTCAAGCTTTTGAATCTTTCTATACTTCGTTTTTGATTGCTTATTCTAGCTTTTGTAACAATGTTTTTCCCCCTAGTGTAGGATCGTTAATTAATCTGAAACTTTTAAAACCATTTATTTTATTTTCAACATCATCACTTGATAAGACACAGAGTGTGTCGAAACAAAATGGCTATTTTTGTAGTCATTTTATAACATACTTATGTTATAAATTTTTTATAAAAATAAATAATATATATATATATATATATATATATATATATATATAGTATTTTTGTTTAAAAATATGATTCCTTCGCTACATAAGAGTTCTCATGTTTCAAAAACGAGAGCCGAAATCATCCAAGTAATTATTAAAATTAAGTTGAATTGAGGTGTTTAGTCCCGTTTCATCTTCAAGCGAAATTTTAGGAATAAGCTATCTCTCGGTTTACGTGTGTTTTTAGGCATGGTCCGTTACAAAATTCGTTATTGTGGGAGTGGCTAGGCTAGTTTTCTCCGTTAAGTAGTCAGAGAGTTAATTCTTATCTATAGATTCATCATCGTCTGAGAGGTTTTGCTAAGGTTGGGTAGGGTATCTATTTCAAGGCTAATGTTTGCGGTGAGGGATATTTTTATGGCGCGCCTACAAGTCGGGAGGATTGTGTTTTATTATTGTCCATCTGATTATCTATTTATTTATTTGTTTATTCAAGTGGGTGTTTTATATGCAAATCGTATTGCACTGAATTTCAATTTGTTTTTTGACGACTACAGAAATGATTTTTCCTATTTAATGATTTGGCTACGCTTTTAAGACTTTTATTTAGCTATGGGTTTTTTTTTATGCTAATTATTTAATGCGAAATTTGTTGATGTGGCAAAAAACCGTTAACTCCGTTATGGTTTAATAATTTTTCATTATTTAGAAATTTAATGATGTGTAGTTTTTCGTGTAGGCATAAAGGGCATGGGTCATCCCAGGTTTTACAAGTTCTTATTTTATTTACTATTTTCCATTTTACTTTTTCATTTCTTTTAGATGCCAGAAATATTGGGATAGAGATGTTTGATTTCTATTTTGAATATTGTTGAAGAAGCTCTTGTGTTGCCTCCATCTAATTTTAAAATTATTCTTCGTTGAACCTATGTATATTCTATCAGTGTTAGGACTCTCAATGGATGAGATAGTGCATTGGTATACCACAGATTTTGTTAGGCATTTATTTTCCAACGGGCAGTTTTTAGGGTTTCTACAATCACAATTTTTCGTTATTTTTATCTAATTTTAGTTCATGAGTTTTATTACTGTTTTGGCATGCGTGTTTTTCTCGGGTTTTCTTATTGTCTTTTTATGATTCTTTCTAGATTTTCAGTGCAGCTGTAACTCAATTTTAAGGTGTTTTTGTTAAAGATCTTGCTAAGTTTGCTATTAGTGGGAAAGTGCTTTTCAATTAAAGCTAGGAACTTATGGCCTAGTTTGGTGATGACCATTTGGTTGTACGGGGTGGGGTATACCAGATGATCTTTCTTTTCCTGTTTTTCTTATTATTGGCACTATCGTTTCTATAGGTTATGTCAGCGTTTTTGTATCCGCTGTTTTTCAGGGCTGTGTTATAAAAACTACCGTGTTGTCGGAATATTTCCTTATTTGCTGAGTTCATACTTATTCTTTTCTCTATTGATGTGGGTATATGCTTAATTATAGATGGAGGGTGGTTTGACTTAGGGTGTACATATAGGGGATTAGTATTAGGTTTTCTGTAAGGTAGGTGAACGTTTAGGGTTAAGTCTAGGAAGTTTACTATTTTTAATTTAGTGTTGACTATTGTTTTTAAATTTAGTTTCCCGAATTCTTTATAAATCATCTTTCTAATTTTCTCTGTTTCAAAATTTGTGGTGCTCCTCACTACCACGAGCCCGTGTAGTGATTTTATAACATATTTATGTCATAATCTTTGAATAAATAAAAATTTATATATATATATATATATATATATATATATATATATATAAGGAATATAGTCTTAAGGTGTGCTATATTTATGGGATAAATGTGCTCAATATCAGAGATAGAGCGTGTGTAAATATAAAAAGTGAACATAGAAGTCAACACTTAGGGGCGACAGTCTGTTTCATGCTATATGCAAAACAGCCTGACGATTGCATATAAGCATGAAACAATGTTCACTTTATATATATATATATATATATATATATATATATATATATATATATATATTAGACTCTCCTATCATGTACGATAAATGAGGGTCAGTATTGGATGGTGCCTTTCGTTTTACACTCATGCATACTAGCAGGGGCTATTGTGGAGAACATCAGGTAAGGGAAAGGCATATTTCATTTGCGCTTTCTTAAGGGTGATACTAGCCCAGCCTTGCTGCGGGCAACAAAGCTATACTGTGATATGTAATTTGTTAAAGCAGGATTTTGATGGTGTCTCTGCTTCAGAGCTTGACGAAGCTGATCACGGTGCTTCAGTCTACTGTCTTCAAAACCCTCTAACTTAATGAAACATGTCTTACGTCACTCCTTTTTGGTTTGATGCTTGGGCTTCCCAGGTTTTCAGATGAAAGTGGAGACGTTTCAAGTTGTCTTTCTAGCGTAAGTGTGAACCTCCAACTAAACGCTTGAAGTTTGGTAGTTGTCTATACAACACCTTTTTTTTTTTTTGGAAGCCTATGCTCATATATTCTCCCATCATGACCGGCCCACCTAAGTTGTATCTTTGTTAGAATGATTTCCATGCCTGTGATGTTGTTGAATTTCTTCAGTATTACACTATTCTTGACCTCGTCATCCCATTTCATATCACATATGGCACGGAGACAGCGCATGTGGAAGCCAT
Source organism: Acanthosepion pharaonis (assembly GCA_903632075.3). Classification (NCBI taxonomy): domain Eukaryota; kingdom Metazoa; phylum Mollusca; class Cephalopoda; order Sepiida; family Sepiidae; genus Acanthosepion; species Acanthosepion pharaonis. The sequence goes on along the minus strand of CAHIKZ030005488.1, from coordinate 2,770,441 downwards.
GAAGTTGTTCTTGTGGTACAAGGTCCAAGTTTCAGCACCATAGAGAAAGGTTGAGAGAACGATAGATCTGTATATATCAATCTTTACCTGAGTGACACGTCTATATATATATATATATATATATATATATATATATATACACCTAGTGAGCCAAACAAACCTACCTAGGTTTCACCTAAACGGAGCAACAGGGAAATTTGTTGGCGGCCGAATTTTCCTGACGATCCATTTAGGTGAAACTTGGGTAGGTTTGTCTGGCTCACTAGGTGTATCTAGGTCTGCTCTACGGTTGTATTGAGCGCTTTTGTTAGTTGTTTACTCGTATCGGGTTGTTTCCTTTGGGCTTCAAACCTGTATCTGTGCGATTTTTTTCGACAGACTTTCATGTTTGTAGCTGTTTCTTTTTTTTAAAACCTTTTTTTCCTTCGAGATTGATTTGATTATTGGCAAATGAAAAATTCGAGAGTTTTTCGAAACGAGTATAGTTATCTCTCTCTCTCTCTCTCTCTCTATATATATATATATATATATATATATATATATATATATATATATATATATATATATTAAGACATTTTATGTTTATGCATTCTTTTTTATATATACAAATATTTAAGTAAATAAACTCGAATCGAACCTGTATCCTATACGGAAACGTCATATAGCCTGACGTGCCTTTAACCGATTTGGCCACAGAGGATTGTTCGGTTAGCAAGGTCGAATTTACTGCCTTTAAACTTCAATATTCCATGAATCTCTCACGTACATTCATATCTGCTCAAAGCGTAGACAAATGTAAACAAATGACGTTACGCATTATGAAATGGACAAAGTCCGACAATTATTTTAAGACACACACACACCCATATATATATATATATATATATATATATATATATATATATATATATATATAAAATTGGGGAGAGTATAGATGGATAGATAAATAGATATAGTAGGCCCATGAAACAAATTCGTGAGATAAAGAATAACAATATTATTGATAACTAGGCTACCCGTGAAACGTTGAGACATGCCTTCCAATCCACCCCTCTGGAAATGTTACAGAGTCATTTAACATTGCCTGAACGGTTTAAAACATTAAAGTTGATTTCAACATTCCATTGAAATGAAAGTTAATTTTATTATGATTTAATTAAATATTTCAATTCGTTCGTGTCATGACTGGTCTGTTTTACAAATTCATGCTACAAACAACTGGACGAAACAGCAAAGCGGGATCTCTTTGTGTCCGTCTTTAACTTAAAAATATTTGAATTAAAAAAAAATGTTTGTTGGAAGAAATTAAAATAAAAATACTTACTGAATAAACAACTTGTATTTTTAAATCTTATTCACTTAATTCATTATGCACCAGACGGACGCAACACAAAAGTACGCACGTAATCTCAGACTTTTAGTAATATACGAGACTATTTGTGACCCGTTGGGTTTATAGTAATCAATTTTCATTGAAATAATAAGATTCAGTAGAAAAGACAAGTTAGTTTCAACAAATGAACATTAATTTAATATAACAACAAGAATACAGGCACTTAGAAAATAATGTCTTTTTGTTTTGGTTAATAAAATTCTGTAATAAAATATAAATTCTCTTTGTGTACGTATGCGGGAAACAATGAAATGCTGTTCTATGTGTGCTTGTATAAAAAAGTGTGTGCGTGGTTCATAGTAAAGCGGATACAAGAGATAGAAATTGTTTCTTACTGTGGACGGTGTTACCGTAGTCTGAAGCGATATCTTTGAAGTTTGTCAGCGCTGTCGCTTTTAGCATGAGGTCGTGAAGCTCACAAGCTAGAGTGGCGTGGATCTTGATGACAGCTGTGCGTTTCCTGTTTGGGGCCGGATTTCGTGTGTTTTATACACCTTCTCATAAGAAAAACGGCTCCATCTTCCTACAGGATAATAAATTTATATCTTTCTTTTCCTCACACTCTATATATGACTTCTGGCAAACACACAAGATACAAAGTTCACAGTTTCATATAGTAATAAGATAAAGAAGAGTAATAATATTTATTGTATATTAATATGCCTTTTGACCAAATGAAAGCATGACGAGAAAGATGGCAAAAATTCGAAATTTCCGGACACGTCTGCCTCTTTTATCAATGAGAAATGAAGTGAAGTTGGACATTGGGATTTATTTAACACATTGCACATGTTTTTTTACTACCGATGAACTCTAATAGTTTTGGACTAGTTCTTTGCCACGATTAGGATTATGGGGGCTTTGTAGATGTAACTGTACCTGTTTGCAAACCATCCACAACCCTGATCGTGGCAAACAACTATCCTGAAAATATTAAATTTAATCAGTAATATAACAGAGGCGAAAAAAAAAAAAAAATGAAAAAATCCCAGAATTGCCAGAAATAGAGATAGATTTAATTTAAATTACCTGCAGAATGCCTCGCCAATAAAATAGTTATCCACTTTGTATGATTTATCAAACTTTTGTTTTATATATATATATATATATATATATATATATATATATATATATATATATAAATATATATAAAAATTGAAATACGAATGACAAATGTTTGAAGAGTTCCCTCGACAAAAGATAGTTTTTTTTTCCTTTTCCCGCCCGGGGCTTCGTAAGAAACCGTAATGAGAGGAGGTTGGGTGGGATAATAAGCGACATTCATTTTTATCAGTGCTATGATTAATCACTTTTAAAAGTTCTGATAGTGAACTAGGATATAAAAAGCAAAAGAACCCTTTCAAATTTGACGATTTTGTACTGATTGGACCCAAATGGGCTCTAAACACCCCCATCTATAAATACCCTAATGGAGAAATATGAAAGGATTGTAATAATACTCGCACCTACACACACACACACACACACATATATATATATATATATATATATATATATATATATATGTGTGTGTGTGTGTGTGTGTGTGTGTGTGTGGTAGGGTGAGTAATTTCCGGATGTATGAAAACATTTAATATGGTAAATAATGAACTGCTTATTATATGAGAAAAAGTCACCCGCAAGCAAAAATATAATCATTAAACAATACATGTTTTGCAATAAATAGAATTAGGGGTCGAATGCACTCTTTCTAAGGAGCGGGTTTTTTAGGAGAATTTGGAGGCTAATTCGCCTTCCTCCTCTTTCGCCATTTTCCATTCTTTTTTTTCCCCCCTTCTGCATGTCTTTCATTTCTTTTTTCTTATTCTCTCTTCGTTATCTACTTTTTCTTTTTATATTCGTTTCTCCACCTTTTTTACTATTTTTCTTCTTCTGCTTTTCTCTTTTCTTTTCAAATTTTCTCCTTTTTCTTCTAGTCTCTGTTTCTTTTTCTTCTTCTTCTTCTTCTTCTTCTGCACCTTCCTTATTCTAATTTTTCAAGACTTTCTTTCATTTTCTCCCTTCACTTCTCCATCTCTTACTCCTTTTATTCTTCTTCATCTTCTTTTTCTTTCTTTCTTTCTTTCTTTCTTTATTTATTTATTTATTTATTTCTTTATTTATTTCTTCTTCTTTGCCTTCTCCTTCTGCGGCTTCCTTTTTTCTATTTTTTTCAATATTTTTCTTTCATTTTCTCTCTTCACTGGCCCAACTCTTCCTCCTTTTCTTCATTTTCTTCTCCTCCTTCTCCTCCTCCCCCTCCTTCTCCTCCTTCTCCTTCTCCTCCTCCCCCTCCTTCTCCTCTCCCTCCTCCTCCTCCTCCTCCTTCTTCTTCTTCTTCTTCTTCTTCTTCTTCTTCTTCTTGTTCGTCGTCGTCTTTGTTCTTGTTCTCTCTTCTCCTTTTCCTTTTTTAATCGTTTTCACGTGTTTCAGTTTCCTTTTTCCTTTTTTTTTTTTTTCATCTTTTTTCCTTCTCTCTTTATATTCCTATTTCCTTCCCCCCCCTTTCTACTCTTTTTCATCTCCTTCCAACTCTTTCACCCCTTTTTTTTTCAATTCTTCTTCTTCCTTTTTCTCTTCTTTTCATTTCTTACCATATTTTTCTTTTTCTTCAATTTTTTCTTCTTCATCTGCGTTTTTCTATTCTCTTCAATTTTCTTCTTTTCCATCTCCCTTTTTCTCTTCTCATCAATTCTTCTTTTCATTCTTTTCTTCTTCACCTACCTTTTCTATTGTCTTCAATTCTTTTTCTTTTGCTTCTTCTTCTTCTTCAATTTTCTTTTTCTGTTCTTTCAGTTCTTCTTCTTTTTCTTCTTCTTCTTCTTCTTTTTCTTCTTCTTCTTCTTCTTCTACTTCTTTTTCTTCTTCTTCTTCTTCTTTTTTTTCTTCTTCTTCTTCTTGTTCTTCTTCTTCTTTTTCTTCTTCTTCTTCTTCTTTTTTTCTTCTTCTTCTTCAATTTTTCTTCTTCTTCTTCTTCTTTTTCTTCTTCTTCAATTCTTCTTCTTTTTCTTCTTCTTCATTTTCTTCTTCTTCTTCAATTCTTCTTCTTTTTCTTCTTCTTCTTCTTTTACTTCTTCTTCTTCTTTTTCTTCTTCTTCTACTTCTTTTTCTTCTTCTTCTTCTTTTTCTTCTTCTTCTTCTCCTTCTTTTTCTTCTTCTTCTTCTTTTTCTTCTTCTTCTTCTTCTTCTTCTTATTTTTCTTTTTCTTCTTCTTCTTCTTCTACTTCTTTTTCTTCTTTTTTTCTTCTTCAATTCTACTTCTTCTACTTCTTTTTCTTCTTCAATTCTTCTTCTTCTTCTTTTTCTTCTTCTTCTTCTTCTTTTTCTTCTTCTTCTTCTTCTTCTTCTTCTTTTTCTTCTTCTTCTTTTTTTCTTCTTTTTTTCTACTTCTTCTTCTTATTCTTTTTCTTCTTCTTCTTCTTCTTTTCTTCTTTTTCTTCTTCTTCAATTCTTCTTCTTTTTCTTCTTCTTCTTCAATTCTTCTTCGACTTCTTCCTTTCTTCTTCTTCTTCTTTTTCTTCTTCTTCTTCTTCTTCTTTTTCTTCTTCTTCTTCTTCTTCAATTCTTCTTCGTCTTCTTCTTTTCTTCTTCTTCTTCTTTTTCTTCTTCTTCTTCTTTTTCTTCTTCTTCAATTCTTCTTCTTCTACTTTTTTCTTCTTCTTTTTCTTCTTCTTCTTTTTTTCTTCTTCTTCTTCTTTTTTTCTTCTTCTTCTTCTTCTTTTTCTTCTTCTTCAATTCTTCTTCTTCTTCTTTTTCTTCTTCTTCTTCAATTCTTCTTCTTTTTCTTCTTCTTCTTCTTTTACTTCTTCTTCTCCTTCTTTTTCTTCTTCTTCAATTCTTCTTCTTCTACTTCTTTTTCTTCTTCTTCTTCTTTTTCTTTTTCTTCTTCTTCTTCTTTTTCTTCTTCTTCAATTCTTCTTCTTCTTTTTCTTCTTCTTCTTCTTCAATTCTTCTTCTTTTTCTTCTTCTTCTTCTTTTTTCTTCTTCTTCTTCTTCAATTTTTCTTCTTCTTCTTCTTCTTCTTCAATTCTTCTTCTTCTTTTTCTTCTTCTTCTTCTTCAATTCTTCTTCTTCTTTTTCTTCTTCTTCAATTCTTCCTCTTCTTCTTCTTTTTCTTCTTCTTCTTCTTCTTCAATTCTCCAATTCTTCTTCTTCTTTTTCTTCTTCTTCTTCAATTCTTCTTCTTCTTCTTCTTTTTCTTCTTCTTCTTCTTCTTCAATTCTTCTTCTTCTTTTTCTTCTTCTTCAATTCTTCTTCTTCTTCTTTTTCTTCTTTTTCTTCAATTCTTCTTCTTCTTTTTCTTCTTCTTCTTTTTCTTCAATTCTTCTCCTTCTTCTTCTTTTTCTTCTTCTTCTTCTTCTTCTTCTTCAATTCTTCTTCTTCTTCTTCTTCTTCTTCACCTGGATTTTTCTATTCACTTCTATTCTTCAATTCATCTATTTCCCAGTTTGTTTTTATCTATGTCCTTCGTTAATCTTTTCCTCTTCTTCGTCACTTTTCTTTTTTCTTTATTTTCTTTCTTCTTCTTATTTTTCCTTCCTCTTCTTCTACAATTTGCTTCTTATTTCTCTTCCTTTTATTTGACCTTATCTATTCGATTTTTTGTTATCTACACCTTTCATCTTCTTCGTCTCATGCTATAAAACGTCATCTTCTTCTCCCCCTTCTCCTCCTCCTTCTCCCCCTCCTCCTCCCTCTTCTTCTTTATAATGTCTCTATACTTCCTCGAAACATTATCTTACTACCTCTACATTCAATCTTTATTTATTTATTTCTTCCTTTATTTCTTTCTTCCTTCCTTTTCCTTCCTTTCTTTCTTTCTTTCTTTCTTTCTTCCTTTCTTTCTTTCTTCCTTCCTTCTTTTTCCTTTCTTTCTTTCTTTCTTCTTTTTCCTTTCTTCCTTCCTTCCTTTCTTTCTTTCTTTCTTTCTTTCTTTCTTTCTACCTTCCTTCCTTCCTTCCTTTTCCTTCCTTCCTTTCTTCCTTCTTTCCTTCCTTCCTTTCTTTCTTTCTTCTTCATTATTTACCCTCCATCTTTCTGTTTTCATTTTCTTCAGTGTCTCTGACGAATTACATATCTTGACTCCACCAGTCCTGACCTACGCAGCTGGGACCCGCCAGGCTACTTACATAAGGTTGAATCATCCCCATTTCCTCCGTATTCCATTAGAAAGAGATCAGTTCCATTTGCTAAGTCTGCTGTTAGGGAAGTCGCTTTACAACGAAGGGCAGGACAAAAATCCCCGCCAAAACATATCTTGCATATTTAGAAATCTACCATTCGTCCCTGCACCTAATATTACATCTGGTTTACATCTGGTCTACATCTGGTCTAGTGCTTCTGCCATATCGGGTGTAACAGCAAAATCGTCGATAATTGTCCATCCCACAAAATATTTAATATCTAAAAAAAACATTCATTTGTTTTTATATAAGTTTTCAGATAAGACGTTTAGCTATCTTGACACTATTTGGCCTTCGAGATATGAGTTTAAAATCGTTTTGTGTCTTCCCAAATGAGCAATGGTAAGAGGAAAAAGATCATTCAGGCCTTCAGTAATGTTACTCTGGCTTCCATCGTCAAATTCCATTCAAGAACCATCAAGAGAACGATGAATAAGTTTTAAAAAGAGAGAACAGTAGAAAGGAAAACTAGATCAAGAGGTCACAACGTGAAGAGGGATCATCATTTCAGATTGCAGCTAAAGAGATCAATTAGAAAAGATCCAACCCAAACCATAAAGGGTTTTGGCACGTGAGAGAGGAGATTCAACTATGGCAGCCCAAAAAGCACTGAAAAAAGACTTGAAAATGAAATCGTGTGTGAAACCTGAGAGACACTTTGTTACTCCAGGACAGAAGGTTAGAGGGTGAATGATAATATTGAATAAGTTAGAAAATGATATTGGAATATATATATATATATATATATATATATATATATATATATATATTTGTATATTTAGGCAGCAATCCTTCCTTTATGCATGTTTCATTAAAAACGACAGACAAAGTACTACAGTTGAGCTTTTTATTTAATTTTTCTTGTGTTCTGACAAGAGCTTTCTTACACACTCTTTGTCCAGAAAAAAGCTCTTGTCAGAACACAAGAAAAAATTAAATAAAAAGCTCAACTGTAGTACCTTGTCTGTCGTTTCAATGAAACATCTGTATATATATATATATATATATATATATATATATATATATATATATATATATATATATTTCATATGTATACATATATAAATATATATGAAATTATATATATATATATATTTTTATATAAATATATATTGCATTATATATATATATATATATATATATATATATATATATATATATGAAGAAAAAATACGGAAAAACAAAAATCCGAATATGTAGTTATTCTGTTTTGAATAGTCATATGTCTATCGTCTTTTCATGTTGACTTGAATATCGTCTAATTTTAATTATGTTTTTAATAACTATGTCCTGAAGAAAGTCTGCTAGACCGAAACGTCTGACGTCGACATTGAAACAGAATACTTGCATATTCGGATTTTTGTTTTTCCATATTTTTCTTCATACTGTCGGATCTATATCCACATATTTGCTTACACATATATGTAAGCAAATATATGGATATAGATCCGACAGTATGAAGAAAAATATACGGAAAAAAACAAACAAAAATCCTTATATGCAATTATGCTGTTTTAATCTTAATATGTCAACGTCGGACGTTTCGGTCTAGTAGACCATCTTCAGGACATATTCATAAAATATAATTAACATTATCAATACAACATGACAAAGACGATGTACATAAGAACAAGACTTATCCAAACAGATAACTGAAAGTTTTATGAGTTTTCTGTTTGGATAAATCTTGTTCTTATGTCCATCGTCTTTGTCATATTGAATTGATAATGTTAATTAATCTAATCAGATTATAATATATATATATATATACATATATATATATCATATACTTGTATATATAATATGTATATATCATATACTCGTATATATATATATATATATATATATATATATATATATATATATATATATATGAAATATATGTATATATATGAAATATATATATATATATATATATATAAATATATATATATATATTTATTAAAGACATTTTATGTTTAACGTTGTTTTTTATAGATACAAGTATTTAAGTAAATGCTCTGTTTATGATAAACAGTATTAAATAACATTTACCGGCCTGAATATCCGAGAAATTTTCATAGAAAATATTCGTTCTTTGACAGGATTCGAACCTGCATCCTATACGGAACCGTCATTTACGCCAGAGCAGTTATGAATGTACGAGATTCATGGAAGATTGAAGTTTATATGCAGTAAATTCGACCTTGTCTACCGAAAAGGTTCTTTGTGGCCGATCGCTAAGGCACGTCAGCGTAAATGACGGTTCCGTATAGGATGCAGGTTCGAATCCTGTCAAAGAACGAATATTTTCTATGAAAATTTCTCGGACATTCAGGCCGGTAAATGTTATTTAATACTGTTTATCATAAACAGAGCATTTGCCTAAATACTTGTATCTATAAAAAAAAAACAACGTTAAACATAAAAATGTCTTTAATAAATAAATTGTCGGACCTTGTCCATTTCTTAATATATATATATATATATATACAAGTATATGAATTTATATGAAATTTATTTCAATATTTCACGAGCTTCCGATCCTTAGCTATGATTAATTAATGATGAACATGATATTTTCGTTTATGATCGATTTCGATCACGATTCTTCTGTTTTTCATGGTACGAAGTTTCTTGCTCTGGCTTACATCTTCAAAGTCTATTCAAGAACTATCAAGCGAACGCTAAATAAATTTAAAAAAGACGGAATAGTAGAAAGGAAAACTGGACCAGGAGGTCACACCTGGAGGAGATTGCCCAGCATTCCCTGCCATATAGGAGGGCATATGTATTCTCGTAAATAGAAAAAATTGACATACATATAAAAAGTAAGAAGTAGTTAATTCCGGGAATAATATGACACACGTCTGAGAAGACAGATTAATGCAATAATCAGTTAATCCTTAACTTCTTGGTATTTAACCGAAACCCCCCACAAGGCGGGATGTGATACAAGACCGGTTCTTTTTACGTAGGGCGTTCCAAGCCCGTAGGCCCAGGCAAAAATTGTCCCGTAGACCCCGTATACACGGTGTCGTGTAGCTGTCTACCTCCCCAGACTAGACTCTGCTCTTCGGTATAGACTAGCCTGGCTTCCTCTCCGCCAGAGAGTCAACCAGCAGAGTTAACTGTAATCGTTAACTACTAAGAAAGAGTGCTGTTTAAATATTCTTAGTCCAGTTCATATTGTGGGGGTGCTCAGCTACTCCACAACAACAGATATCACATAACTGTTCAGTACTCTTTTCTAACGAAGTATTTTTCTCTATTTCTCACAAATTTCCTTAGCATTTGGGAGGTATATTTCGTTATACCATCGCACGTTCAGATTTCAGCGTCGTACATTTCGTCCTCTGTCAGAACACTTCGCAGATATTTAAATGGTTTTACTAATTTTATTTTGGTATCTTTGATTTGAAATTTATATGTTGGGCTCTTCCGTTTTCTAACAATTGATGTTTAGTGCTTCGATTTCCTTCACTACTTTCTGTGGCAGTACTTTTAGTTTCTTTTCTGTGTCTGGTGTCAACACTGTACCATCTTATGTCGTTAAGATTGTAGCCGCCAATAATGAATCCCAGTCGGACTTCCAATTCTCTGAGAATCGCCGCACCCTGCAGCTTGAATAAGTCTGGTGAGACGACACGTATTTGTCTTACACCACTTGGTTTACTGAATTCCATTTTTATTGTGCACAAGGATGTTCAAAAATTAAAATGGAATGTCAATCGTCATATTCTGCTTCCTTGATTGCTGTTCTGTTTAATATCCTCTGTTCCTTTTCATTCTCAGTTACTCCTTGCATCTTAGTGGCATTATGAAACGCTAGATGAAATTAAACAGCGTCTCTCCCTCTCTCTCTCTCTCTCTCTCTCTCTCTCTCTCAGTCTCTATCTCTCTCTCTCGATATCTCTCTTTTTTATTTCGATATATCTCTCTCTTTCTAATATATATATATATTAATTAAAAAATAAATTAATTAGAAAATATATTTATAAATTTATTATTAATTTATTTTTCAAACCTATCCTGCATATGAATATATATATATATATATATATATATATATATATATATATATATATATTAAAATACTCCTATACATACGTACGAATATATATATATATATATATATATATATATATATATATATATATATATATATATATATATATATATCTATCTATATCTATTTAACTATATATCTTTCTCTCTCTCTCTCTTTTCGAATATATATAGATATATATATATATATTAGAAAATATATTTATAAATTTATTATTAATTTATTTTCAAACCTATACTCCTATATATATATAAATATCTAACTATATATCTTTCTCTCTCTCTCTCTCTCTCTTTCTAATATATATATATATATATATATATATATATATTTTAAAGGTTTTTTGTAGGTACAAAATTTAATGATCGAAAATAAAAGTGTAAAACTTAATATTACGAGACATATTAAAACAGGCAGAAGCAACCCGGTTTCGCTCCCTCTTCAGGCTTCAACGGGAGATTTAATTTAAAATTAAACACAGAAAAATGTACAATAAAAGGCAAGTGTGAGAGGAAAAAAAAAAAAAATATATATATATATATATATATTCATTTGTACGGATATGAGTTTTGACCATGGGTTTCAAGCTTCGGTGATTAATGATAGGTAAAGCGTGAAACCCAGAGTCAAAAACACGTACCCATACAACTAAATATGTCAGCTCTGTCACTGATACTGACCGCTTTCCAATAAGCACCCCCCCACACACACGCACACATACACACACACACACACACACACACACACACATATATATATATGTGGCGAGAGGGAAATTGATTTCGAATCTGTGATCGCGTTCGATATTTGAGACTTGCAGGGTTTATTTTTGGCTTCTGAGTCTCTGCAAGGCGTTTTCAGAGTGCAACGCGCGACGAATACACTTGAATTACACAACCACTTACGGTGATATCCTAAGACCTGAATGGCATAGGATCGTGTTCCTAATAATACGAATGAGGCTTAATTTAAGTGCTGAAACTGAAACTTCAAGCTGAAAATACATACATACATATACATACATATATATATATACAGAAGTGACACATACATATATATATATATATATATATATATATATATATATATATATATATATATATATATATATATATATACTAGTATTCAGGAGTATAGGTTTGAAAATATATTAATAATAAATTTATTTTATTTCTGCCTTAGAATATGGATATCTATATTCTATACAAGAACACATACATACATGCATGCATATATATATATATGTGTGTGTGTTTTGTTTGTGTGTGGAATGTATATATATATATATATATATATATATATATATATATATATATATATATGCCGGATGTAACAGCAGAGGTGTCCAAATCCTGTAACAGCAAAATTGTCTATTTGTTAGATTAAGCTTTCAGTCATAGTATCTTAGAAATGATTCAAGATATCTTACTGGAATTCTCCGAGGATTTTTGTAACACTATTTGATACTACTTTGAGCAATAAGAATATATAATTACTCTCCAAACTTAACAAAAGAATCGTAATGAAATCAGTCATAAAACGAAAATGACATGTTCATCATTAATTAATCATAGCTAAGGATCGGAGGCTCATGAAGGATTGAAAAATAAAAAAATATATATATATATATATATATATATATATATATATATATATATATATATATATATACTCAGGATTATTTTCCAACTTATTCAAGAATATCTTCACCCTCTTTAAACTTCTAACTTTCTGTCCTGGATAACAAGGTCTCTCACACGTTTCACGTACAATTTCATTTTCAAGTTTTTTTCAGTGCTCGTTGGACTGTCATAGCTGAAACTCCTCTTTCAGTTGCCAAACGTTTTGCGGATTAAATTGAACCTTTTCTAATTGATCTCTTTAGCTCTAAGTTGAAAGGATGATCCCTGTTCCTGTTGTGACCTCCTGATCCAATTTTCCTCTCTAGTGTTCCCTCTTTTTAAAACTTATTTCCGTTCTCTTGATGATTCTGCAATGGAGTTTAAAGATGGTTAATTTTTTCTACATGTTCTTGTTCATGATCCCATTATAACCTCGTTTGTCAGAGAGTGTGATATGGATGTCCTCATGCTTTGCTAGTTTCTTTAATGCATCCTATAAGGAATCATCATTTGGGAAATACATACTAATAATATAAAATATTAAAACATTCGCAAAGGGAGCTCAATGTATTTATTACAGAGCCTATATAAATATATATTATTATATGTAATTTATATATATATATATATATATATATATATATATATATATATATATATATATATATATATATAAGTAAATATATGGATATAGATCCGACAGTATGAAGAACAATATACTGAAAAAAACAAAAAAAATCCTAATATGCGATTATGCTGTTTTAATGTTTAATGTCAACCTGGCTTCTTTAATATTTCCCCTTTTCTAACAAGATTAATGCTCGACAAACGTACATATAAGTTTTAGATCAAAAATAAAATTCTTTTCGTTTTTCATTCAAAATACTCAAATTTTAGGAATACGTTTTCACAACGTCGCCCACGTGACGACGATGTGATCATATTTAAACGGAACGCTGATCTTATAAAAGATTTCGGTTATCTGTTTGGATTGGTATTGCTTTTATGTCCATCTTTTTTTTCATGTTGAATTGAATATGGTCTGATGTTAATTATGTTTTATGAATATGTCCTGAAGATGGTCTATGTTATGATCCCTGTTTATAAATTCCAGTTGCATAAGGTCTTTTTTAGTTTTATGCAAGCTTTCATCTGTTCCTGCAGACATCTTCAGGTATGGAAGTAGATTTGTTTTTGTTTTTTACTTCTCGGTAATAACAGGACAACGAAAATGTAGATGTCAACCGAAAAAATGCTTTTAGAAATGTGTTATTGTTAATTGTAAGATTTTTTTTTTTTTGGAACGTGCGGTCGCAAAGCTGAGGTTGAATTTTTAAATTTTAAGATGGTTCGTTTTTGTACTAATATGGTAATATGGTAAAAGAATTCTTTTGTACTGGTAGGTTTTTTAGTCAATGTGGCATGAACTATATTGTTCAATAAATACAGGAATGTCACAGCCCGTTGTTTGCGAAGATGTATTCTCGCCATTTAAATCATTAACTTCTATATCTGTTTTTTGTATGAAGGATTCATGTAATGTAAATTGAACTGCACCTTATACTTGATATATATATATATATATATATATATATATATATATATATATATATATATATATATATAGATAGATAGATAGATAGATACAGAACAAAACGAATATAATTTACAACGCAACAGTCAAAACATGAGAAGAAAATAATAATACCAGGGACAAAACACCCTTGAAAATGGTCGAAATCGCTTGAGGCATTGAAAAATTATCGACAATTTTTCTATTCTTTAACTCCCACAAAACAGAAAAATCTTCGGCTGCTGGAAAAACTTTAAAACTTAATTCAATCTTCCTTGTCGAAATATACATTAATATATATATATATATATATATATATATATATATATATAATCTACAAGAACCATTATGACATATTCTGCTCAAAAATATAAGAATTCTATATAAATCACATTATCAGAAACATCTTATTATTTGAAAGAACCTATAAATCATTCAACTCTCTCCTACTATCAATCTTACATTATTTAATAATGGAAAAGCAGTGTTCAAGTTTGTTTTTTTTAAATAAAAATTAAAAAGATGCTCCCGCGAATTCCAGTCGCGCGTAACATGTGAGAGCTTGGAATGAACGCTACTTTTTTTTTTTTTTAAAAAAAAAAAACATTTTTTACAACGCAAAAGTCAAAACAAGAGAAAAAGATTTCGTAAAATACATCTATTGGAAGCTTTAGTACACATCGTCAGTGATGTTTCTACCCGAGGTTCATTAGGGGTTTAAGGTCTTTTAACATTATACCTCCTCTCCACGGTGACCTAGTCGATACTGATCGGGCATCAACTTGTGTATCTTCCGTTAGCTACAACTTTTTCTATCTTCCGAAATGCACACCATAAGACTCTTCTTGGCAAATTATTGTGTCATCGTGGATGACTTCCGGTTCACGAGCAGTGTACGCTTTTCCATAATAAAGGAAGGAAACCAGTCACAATTTCTATCTGATTAGGAATATGGCGGCGTGCTTAAATTCAAGTGATAAGTACAGATTTGATCCCACCCCCACCCCAGAGAGACATATATATGTACACACGTACACACAGAGAAACACACTCAAACACCACATTCTGCTTACACTTAACACCATTTTTTTTTCATGTTAAACATAAGGTGAAGGAAAAAGTGCTAGATCTTAGCCAGGGATCACCTGTAGGTAGCTATGATTTGGAGTAACCTGATTCTGTCTACTAGTCGAGACGCCATTGTCGGATGTAGTTTTAGGTCATATCCAGAACCTCCCCCACCTAAAAACAATAATGAACACCAGAGAAAAAACACCCTTAAAAATGGCTATAGGATTGGCCGAAAGCGCTTGGTATAGACAAAAATTATCGAAAATTTTGCTATTCCTAAACTCCTACAAAACAGAAAAATGTTAGGATGATGGCAAACCTTAATGAAAAAAAATTAATTCCTTGTCGGCCTTATTCAAGGAAAGATGTTTCAAAGAAAGATACATTATATATATATATATATATATATATATATATATATGTGTGTGTGTGTGTGTGTGTGTGTGTGCGTGTGTGTGTGTGTGTTACCAATTTGTAACAGGTACGGATAATTCCAAGGAGGATATTAATCCAGAGAGAGCTCAATGGAAACTACAAATAATAATAATAATAATAATAATAATAATAATAATCAAGAAGAAAACCTTAATGATTCATTTTGGTTATAATTTATTTCGTGAATATTTGTATATATTCATCTATTCAGAGCCAAAGTTCTTAATAAAATAAATATTAAATACTTACCTTATATATATATATATATATATATATATATATATATATATATATATATATATATATAATCCAGGTGAGTCCTATAAACAGAACATAAAATTTGAAATATGTTAAACTGACTCACAAGAGAGCGTTCAATGTTTATTTTCAAAGTAGTCGTTTACTAAAGATATCTTAATTCCAATTGTAAAGGCATATATATATATATATATATATATATATATATATATATAATAACTGAATCAATCATCGAAACCGACGGGAGAGTCCATTATATATATATATATATACATATATATATATATATATATATATTGCTGTTGAGTTTTTACTATTTTTTTTTGTCACGTGGTCATGGTTGTTTTTGGTTTAAGCTATATATTCTGTTCCATTTTTACCTTTTTGGCCAGCATTACCCTGATGATCCGTATAGGTGAAACCTAGGTAGGTTTACCTGGCTCTTTAGGTTTATATTAGGTTTGCTCCACTTCGTGTATCGAGCACTTTACGTTGCTCCTTTTCCTCGTTTTGAAAGTTTTTTTCTTTGAACTCTGAGTTTGAATTCTGGACGATTGTTTTCGCCTCAATTTCATGGTCTTAGTTCTTTCTTTTTTGTATTCCTCATTTTTCCTTGGCTACTGGTTTGTTCAACTATAAAGCGAAATACCCACGATTTTCCCAAGCGAGTACAACCATATATATATATATATATATATATATATATATATATATATATATATATCGAGAGAGAGTGAGAGAGACAGAAGGATTTTTATCTTTTTACTCCAAACCGGATGACAAAGCCACTAAGGCACAAGCTGTTAATCTGTGTGGTGTGAAAATATTTGTGAAATACATAGATATCTATCTCCCTGTCTCTGTCTTTCTTTCTCTGTTTTTCTGTCTTTCTCTGTCTCTCTTTGTCTCTTTGTTGCTCTCTCTCTCCCCCTATATATATATATATATATATATATATATATATATATATACGTGTGTGTATGTGTGCTATAAGTAAAATGAATTTTCTCTTAGAATCATTGTAAAGAAATATACAACCACGACAAGAAAATTAAATTAATTATCAATTATAAAATTTAAAAATGTTAAACATATCATCAACAACAACTGACCCTCAAGATTCAAATTACAGCGAATCAATATTATTTATGAAGTCACATATCCTTAAAGGAATAGTGTTCCTGGTCAAGCCAAATTACCGTCCTGGGTAAGACGATAAACTACATCCCCGTCCTGGGTAAGACGATATTCTACATCTGCGTCCTGGGTAAAACAATAAATTACATCCGTGTCCTGGGTATGACGATAAACGACATCCACCTCCTGAGTAAGACGATCTCTGATCAGGGGGTTTTGAAGAGCGTGGAACCACCTCTTAATTGCTGATGTTCCCAGGTCCATCTCGACCCGGGGTGGTAGCACCTGTTAGGGTCCCAGCTATGGGCGAATAGTTAACCCTAAACTGGGTATAAACACTATAAATGTGTAATAAGAAGTTTTAATGCCAGAAATCCTTTTTTTTTAAATTATTACCAGCAATAAATTTTTGAAGAAAATAAACTATTACTAGCAATGTTTTTAGAAATAGATATTACTAGCAATACATTTTTGAAAATATTACCAGCAATACATTTTTGAAGGAAAAATATTCCCAGAAATAGAATTTTGCCGAAACAAAATTTTGCCAGCAATAAAAATGTTGTCGCCATTAAATAACCCAATGAGATTGATATGCCGTAAAACAAAATAAATCAAACCAATCAAAACCAAAGAATACATATTCTATTCATTCGAATCTATTCTAAAAATGTTGTCGGCATTAAATAACCCATTGAGTTTGATATGCCGTAAAACAAAATAAACCAAACCAATCTAAACCAAAGAATACATATTCTATTCATTCGAATCTATCCTAAAAATGTTGTCGGCATTAAATAATCCATTGAGGTTGATATGCTGTAAAACAAAATAAACCAAACCAATCTAAACCAAAGAATACATATTCTATTCATTCGAATCTATCCTAAAAATGTTGTCGGCATTAAATAACCCATTGAGGTTGATATGCCGTAAAACAAAATAAACCAACCCAATCTAAACCAAAGAATACATATTCTATTCATTCGAATCTATCCTAAAAATGTTGTCGGCATTAAATAACCCATTGAGGTTGATATGCCGTAAAACAAAATAAACCAAACCAATCTAAACCAAAGAATACATATTCTATTCATTCGAATCTATCCTAAAAATGTTGTCGGCATTAAATAACCCATTGAGGTTGATATGCCGTAAAACAAAATAAACCAAACCAATCTAAACCAAAGAATACATATTCTATTCATTCGAATCTATCCT
>CAHIKZ030005488.1:2745000-2747500 GCA_903632075.3 Acanthosepion pharaonis | reverse complement strand
AATAGACCAATCAAAGAGAGAAAAAAGAAACTATGTGAAAGAAATTCACAGAAAGAAAGAAAGAAAGAAAGAAAGAAAGAAAGAAAGAAAGAAAGAAAGAAATATGAGTGAGGAAGTAAGATAGAGAATAGGAAAAAAATTAAGTTTAAAAAAACATTTAAAAAAGAATGAAAGAACGCACGAAGAGTCAAGGAAAAAAAGAAAGAAAGAACAAAGAAAGGAAGTAAGAAGGAAAGTAAGAAAAATACGAAACGAAAGATAAAAGCAGAAATATACACTAGAAATGAAAAAATACGAAACGAAACATAGCAATAAATAAATAAATAAGAAAGAAAGAAAGAAAGAAAGAAAGAAAGAAAGAATAGATATAAAGAAAAGAAAGAAAGAAAGAAAGAAAGAATTGATATAAAGAAAAGAAAGAAAGAAAGAAAGAATAGAAACAAAGAAAGAAAAAAGAAAGAAAGAAAGAAAGAAAGAAAGAAAAATTGAGTCAAATAAAAAAAGGAGAATATGTAAGGGAGAAAGATTGTAGCAGACGGTATGAAGAGAAATAACACTTAAGAAAGAAAGAAAGAAAGAAAGAAAGAAAGAAAGAAAGAAAGAATAGAAAGAAAGAATAGAAAGAAAGAAAGAAAGACTGAGTCTAATAGAAAAAGGTGAAAATGTAAGAAAGGAAGAATGATTGTAGGAGAGGGTGTGAAGAGAAATAACACTTAAGAAAGAAAGAAAGAAAGAAAGAAAGAAAGAAAGAAAGAAAGAAAGAAAGAAAGAATAGATATAAAGAAAAGAAAGAAAGAAAGAAAGAATAGATAGAAAGAAAGGTAGAAAAGAAAGAAAGAAAGAAAGAATAGATATAAAGAAAGAAAGAAAGAAAGAAAGAAAGAAAGAATAAATAGATAGAAAGAAAGAAAGAAAGAATAGATAGAAAGAAAGAATGAAAGAAATAAACAGTGTTATTATATACCCTACCTGTGAACACTAATGGGTATGTCCCAATCCTCATCAATACGTTAGTGGGGGGTACTATGCTGTCCACGCTGACAGATCACGCTGCCAGTGTGGGAAGCTCTTGTTCTTCGGGCAGAGAGGAACCAAGACGAGATTCGTCCGGGGAGATAGACAGATACCCGATCCCGCGTATGCGGGGTCTACGGGCAATTTTTGCCCGAGTCCAAGAGCTCGGATTACCCCACATTAAATTTGGCCTTGTGTCGCATCCCACCTCGTGGGAAGACAAGTAAATATCGTAATATACTGTCTAAGTAGTCCACTACTAGCAGTGGTTTACCTGTTTCACGTCGCTGGCGAGTAATATATTTTGTTGATGTTATAAAGATTAACATTTCATTTCCAACCTCCGTTTTGGGTATTTCTTATTCAGTAATCCTTTCTAGGTTACAAAATAAAGAACCAAACAAAGGATCAAAGACGGAAACGAAAAGAAAAAGAGTGAATGAATCAGTGTAGAAAAGAGGAGGAGGAGGATTTAAGATTTAAAATAGGAAAGAAAATCTTTAAAAAAAAAAAAAAAAAAAAAAGAAAGAAAAATCCACAATCCAGATAAATGACTTTTTCAAATAGAGAGAAAAGTCGTAAAACGAAAGTAAAAAGAAAGGGGAAAAAGAAAAAGAAAAGAAAAGGTAAATAGATGAGTGAAAAGAGATAATTTAAGAAAGACTGAAAAAAAGAAGGAACAGCGTGTTAAAGAGAGAGGGAGGGAAAGAAAAGAATGTTTTAGAAGAAGAAAAAAAAGAAAATATTAATCACAAAGAAGTAAACAAAAAAGACAAAAAGAAAAGGATCAATCGAGGAATTTAAAATAAAAAAAAATTGCGAACATAAAATGAGAAAGTCGAAAGGAGAGATAAAGTGTACGAGGAACAGAAATAATCGCCAGTTGTGGAAAGAAAAGCAAGTCGAGTGAGAAAAGAAGTCATTCAACAGCTCAAGTTATAGCTTGAGCAAGGAAGAACTTTACGCCAGGCTATGTATGGGTTGACATATTCATAGGAATACGGTCTCGAATATACAATACACACCTAATATATATATATATATATATATATATATATATATATATATATATATATATAATATTAAGAATATTGAACACTCATATATAAATATATAATTTATATATTTATATGTATATATTTATATATATACAGGTCAGTGGTGCATTGTGGGTAGTTTATTCTAACGGTTATTTTCGCGGGAGCGGTTT
The DNA here is from genome assembly GCA_903632075.3 of Acanthosepion pharaonis. Classification (NCBI taxonomy): domain Eukaryota; kingdom Metazoa; phylum Mollusca; class Cephalopoda; order Sepiida; family Sepiidae; genus Acanthosepion; species Acanthosepion pharaonis. The sequence goes on along the minus strand of CAHIKZ030005488.1, from coordinate 2,745,276 downwards.
GCTAATTTGTTTATTGTTTATGTATTTATTTATTTGTATTTATTTTACTTTGTTTTTTTTTATATTTTATATGTTTATTAAGTAGTTTGTTTTGGTCTGGGAAGATAAGTATATGTACTTTTTCGTCCAATTTTTGGATTGATTGTTCAAGTCTATTCTAACGGTTATTTTGGCGGGAGTGGTTTGTTAATTTGTTTATTATTTACTTTATTTATCTATGTATTTCGATTTATTATTTTTACGTGTTTTTACTTATTTATATTTTTATTTATTCTT
>CAHIKZ030005488.1:2610000-2740000 GCA_903632075.3 Acanthosepion pharaonis | reverse complement strand
CTGTAATTTTAGAGATAACGAACACTGTCCAGTCGAAGGAAAATGCAGAGCTTTAAATGTTATTTACCAAGCAACCATTTACCCGAAAGAAATAAGTTAAAACACCATATTTACATTGGGATTTCTGTGGGGGAATGGAAACAATGACTTTATACCCACAGACATACTTTTTCCAACCCCAAATTAAAATACCAAACTGCTCTTTCCAAAAAAATTTTGGGAATTGAGGGAGAAAGATATGAATCCTCAGACTGACTGGGAATTCATAGGATTCGCTCACACTCCTCGTACATTTAAGGGTATATTGTTTTTTTTTAATTATTATTACTGTTGTTATTATTATCCTTTCTATATGTATTATTTTGGGTTAGCCCATGGTATGGTTTTCAGGCGCTTTCCGAAGGAGCTGGGACCAACCCCTCCAGTCCGATAACATCAAGTACACAATCGACAATGGTGAGATTCGAACCCGGCTCTCATGGTCAGAATGCAAACGTTCTAACCACTCGGCCACGTGTACATACCAACACCATTGCGCGTTCAACATTATGGATAAAAAAAAAAACAGTAAATTTTATATAGCCTTTTTTTTTCGAGACTTATCATGAAGAAACAAAAATTCACAGATTTGGACAAAAAGACCCCAGAATGACGTTCAAAATCAGCGAAAAAAATTTTATCCCGCAATAGTCAGTTGTCCTTAGTTTAATTTGTAACGTATAAGTAAAAAAAAAAAATGTTGAAAGGCTATCGAGGGTCACAAAGCACTGCTCGGGGCTACAAAAAACATGGTTGCGTCCTGCCGGTCGTTGGGTTCGGGGATAGTACGCGCCGGTCCTGGTTAGCAGAACAAAGAGAAGTGTGTAGCGTCAAAAGTTTCTTCAAGAAACAAAAGATATAATCGCCTACATCCTGAGGAAATTTTAAGGATAACGACCCGCTAGGAAACTGAGACATATTATGAGGAAAGAAGGCCTGAAGAGTTTAACACGCACATGATCTACTGAAGGCGATAGACCCACGGCAAAACAGCAAGTATGGTATTTAACGAGTCCGTGCAAGTGAAATGGTAAAGGTTTAAAAGGAAGCTGTGGTGAGGCATGATTGCCTACCTCCTTATAGGAAATGGCGGCATAAAAGACACCCGTGGTATTGCTTTATTGATAAACTAGGCTAATAACGTTTCTGTTTCGCCATTTAAGTAGTTGTGTTCTAAAAGGAGTGAGTGTTTCGTCATCACTTCCAATAATCTCTGCAGCCGCTCCTCGATTAGTTAGAAGCCCTAAGCATCTACGTGCAAACTGTCTATCCAACTTGTGTTCCCCAAGCCATGGTACAAGTGACCAACAAACGTGACAAAAGACGAGTCTGTGGCGAGGGAGGAATGCTAGGGAAGGGACATCAACGAACAAACCAGTATATATTTATTTGTTTAGCCTTCGTATCTGCCGGTGCACATGATCGGAATGTATTTTAGACGTGAAGTCACTGCACACTACGCCAGATAGCACGCACCTATAATTTAACAAGTAATATTTTCTCAAAGAATTATCATATCCAACTGATGATTCATCCATTAAATTTGAGTAACATCTAGCCGACACACTGGGGTTAAAAATAGGAAATTGAAATGATACATATGACACACTCATATCCTCTCTCCCACCTCACTTCCCCACTTCGTTAATTTTACGTATACTTGATGAGGTCCGTCAAAATCGTGTGAATTTCTTTTCAATTTTCATTTCAGCTTTTGGAAGTAAAGTCTGATGATCCAGAACCCTGTTAAAGGGGTTATGGTGAAATAGCTTATTACATGGAATCTTAACGTGGTCTGTTTTTTATTCAAACAAATATATATATATATATATATATATATATATATATATATATATATATATTTTTTTATTTATAAAAAAATTTTAACATAAGTATGTTATAAAATCACTACAAAAATTAGCCATTTTGTTTCAACACACTCGGTGTCTTATCAAGTGTTGATGTTGAAGATAAAATAAATGGTTTTAAAAGTTATGGATAGAATCAATTTCGGAGTATCACTTAAGAATATTCCCACTACGAACAGTCGAGCCCTATATATATATATATATATATATATATATATATATATATATATATATTGATGCATGTTTCATTAAATAATATAGACAAGTTTTGTCTATTTATTTTAAGTAAGTTCCTTTCATATTGTCTGATAAGCTTAATAAAATCATTGAAAGACGAAAAGAAATCACCATATTGATACATGTTTAAACCCTATATTAAGCTTTTGGCTTACATAAGCCATTATCAAAGATGACAATTACATTTCAATATATCAAACAATACACAGAGGAAACAATAATGATAGTCTGTTTATGTTGCATGAAAAATTTCAAAGCAACGACTAACTCGTGTATACGAGACGCGGAAGCGAAGATCGCGTCGCAGCTCGTGACGTCACACCTGACCATCCAAGAGTGAAAACGAGAAGTATTAAGTATGGGAAGCCGTTGGGATAAACCAATGGCTTCTGTTATCAATTATAGGCATTTAAGAATATTTGTGGAGATTTCGTAGTTTTCATGAAATGAAAACGAGGAAAGAGTGCTTGGAAAATCTGACACTCACAGGACAGATTGAATGCAAGTGGGACAGAGGAAAACAATGCATAACCTACTTAGTGAGTTTTGAGTAAAGTGATGGCGGAACAATTTTTAGGAGAAATAACAAAAAGATAAAATGTATTAAGAGCTACAAAGGACAGGATATTGTGGAGAGCTATAGCTGATCTTATTAACCATCTAAATTAATAAATTAATATAATGTTTTATAATGTATCTACCTAACCATCTACATCAGTGAGTATATAAACAAAGAATTACACATAGCACTGACTGATATCTACCTCCCCCACTTACAGAATTGGATTCATCAGGATGATGTATTTGTGACATAATAGTTAAAGACGTAGTGTAGCTATGCCAGTAATGTAGTGAAGCCATACAACACGGAAAGACTTTTAAATATTTTGACTTATTTCCTATTGATTTTGCGATATGGCTAATATTTGAGAGCCATGTTTCACGTATCTAATGCTTCAAGTGTACAAGACACTTGTGTATGAGTTACGAGAAATATCGCTCTCCAATATTGCCTATATCACAAAGTTCATAGGATCTATGTCAGAGCTTGACAGTTGCTAAATTGAATTGTCAAAAAAAAATATATCCACTGAAATGTATCTTACATCAGTTAAGCATGAAAATGTCTTGAGTGACAACATATCGAGTCCCAAATGTGGCTGACAACGAAGGCAATACATCTCTACCCAACATTTGCTGGTAAATTCTACTATTCAATTGAACTCTTTCTTCAATGAACACCAAGGGCTATTACGAACCATCAGACACAACAGTAACCAAAAACATGTTACCGGTTGGTTTCTTTCGCTTGAAATAGTTTCTGAAACCATCGGTAAATTTTCCTGTTCAAATATGAGAGAAATGTGCTATAGCAGTTTAAATTTCTTTTATTTTCATTTCCCAAGTACTTTCGATCTTCTTCCAAGATCATCTTCAGAGGTGCAAGTAACATGCCTAAAATAGAATTTGCTCCCTAAATACACACATATATATATATATATATATATATATATATATATATATATATACTTATATATATGTATATAAGTATATAAGTCCTTCTGTGGAGGCTTCTATCAGACTCGATGAATTACTTAAATATAATTATCAAATCCTCCTAATAATTACTGTCTGTGTTTATCATCGCTTGAACCGGCTTCTAATGCTCCAGTGTGAGCGGCTTGGTGAGAGTAGTCGTGGCTCCAGGGGGCACAGTCCTATGGTTACAGAGAACTCAGTAGAGTTCCTCCACGGAATATGTGAGCGAGCGGCGCTAAGTTGAGTCTGATTTGGAATCTCTTCGTCACCAAGACCCATTTGGAACAGTTGGTATGATGTTCGCTTGACAACCTAACTGCCAGGGTTTCAATTCTCGGTAGTGGATGCGCACTGCTGATGAGTCCCAAATATAGGACGAAACGGCCGTCCAGTGCTTTCTGCATTCTGTTGAGGTTTCTATCAGAATCGATGAATTACTTTAATATATATATATATATATATATATATATATATATATATATATATATAATGGACTCTCCTGTCAGTTTCGACGTATGAGGATCTGACAGCTTAATTGATTCAGTTATGAAATTTTGTGCGATAATCTTCAAGGGCACTTAAGTCCCGCTAGGGATTTACAAAGGAGGCCGCATATGGAACAAGAGTAAGGGTTGTGGGATGAGATCACTGTTAGATTAGATGATCTTTTAGATCTTGCTCTCGCTTCTTGAAAATGATTCAGACTAGCAGATTGAAAACTGTTGAGTCCACTAAAACACGTTGATCTCCATTCTACCCACTCCAAGGTTCTCTCTCTCTCTTTCTATCTCTCTGTATATATATATCTATATATATATATAATGTATGTTATATGTTGTAATGTTGTCTATTCAAAATAGCCGGCAGTTAGAGAAAGTGCCAAAAGAACAAATATCTAAGTCGGGAAAACAACGAAGTGGTTTATTAAATACTCATGCATCCAACGAAAAACGTGATTGAATCAACTACAACTTAAATCCTACTCTAATGTGACTACTTGCCATATTTATAATTAGAAGCAGTCCTTTGTCACAATACCAGGGAAGTACGCTGAGTTTTACTCAACAACAATGGCTAATACTAAACCCATGAGAATGAGTTCGGGCTAACATTCTTGACTGATATGAAGTGAGAAGATTATATCGAATCTGTTGCTAGGTCTCCGGCTAGGAAAGTTGGTTCACTGTGTTGTGCCAGACATTTTTCTCTCCTGAATCTATCTTACATATTTATAAGTCTACCATTCGTCCATGCTTTGAATATTTCGGCCACATATTGCCCGGTGTCCCTGCTATATATTTAGAAATTCTTGATAAATTCCAATAAGCAATATTACTGATCCTGACCTAGCATCTCGGCTTCAATCACTTTCCAACCAGCGTAATATTGCGTCCTTTTTCTACAAGTTCTTGGTAATTGTTCTAATGAATTTTCCTCTATGGTATGTAGAGTTTATGTATTTATGTGCAATTACTAGATTGGCGGCAAGGTCTTATCAGTTCACAGTTGAAATGGCTAGATGCAACCGTAAGTTCTATGCGGACAGTTTTTTCTCTTGCAATCCTCGCTTCCGGCTCCGTGCATTCCAGCAAGCTTTGAGCTTCAAAAATCTAAATAAATTGTCAATCGCTATTTAGTGTCTTCTTCATTACACTTCTTATGTTCTTATTAATGTTTCGCTATTTTCTTATTCGTTCCCACTCAGTAACCTTTTGTTTCTTAGTGGATTTACATCCTTGCATGGGGTGAAATGATCAAAAGAACTTTTTTTGTAATTCATGCAATGATCTTTGTACTTAAGTGACAGAAATATTCAGAAGGTTACTTAACTAATAACGAAATATTCGCTTGGCCCTTTCTAAATTTTAAGGAAAAACATTTTGTAGAATATTCAAAACGCCTATAGTTAAACAGTTTTAAAGGAAGGCTTAAGGCTTCCAGAAGCAGTAGAAAGGTAGCAAATTTCCTCAAAAGCAAAAAAGAAAATGGGCACTCTCACCGATCCTTTGTTTCTTGTTTTTTTGGCTTTCAAACATAGATTACAATAATCACAAAACATGATTTCAAACAACTAAAAAAAAACAAACTCTGGAATGAACTCAGTTTATTTGTGTTATGGTCTGGTTCCTTGTACCGCGGTGATAGTCCAAGGTAGAACCAATAAAGAAGAACTCAAACACGGATATGGAATAACACAGATATATAACAAACCTGCTCGGTCTCACGCTGACTGCTGACCTGAGATGGAACAAATACATTGAGTCAATTGCTTCTTCCACCGCGAGGAAAGTTGGCTCTCTGTGCCGCGCCAGGAAATTTTTCTCCCCTGAATCGATACTTCAAATATACAAAACAACCATTCGCCCTTGCATGGAGTATTGCTGCCATATATGGGCTGGAGCACCTTCTGCTTACCTCGGAGTTCTTGACAAGATCCAGAGAAGGATATGTAATCTAATTGGCTCTGATCTAGCGTCTTGTTTGCAGTCATTCTCTCACAGACGCGCCGTCGCCTCTCTCTGTCTTTTCTACAAATACTTCCATGGTAACTGCTCTGATGAGCTGCTCTCTCTGGTTCCCAGACTCCATGAATTCAAGCGCCCTACGAGGCTGGCATCCCGCTCTAACCCTTACACCGTAGAAACCTTCAAATGTAGCCGTCTCTTCTACTCCAATAGCTTCATACTTCGCACCTCTCGCCAGTGGAACACCCTCCCCAATTACTGTTTCCCTGAAAGCTATAATCTCCAACTATTTAAATGTAATATCAATCGACATCTCCAATTACCTTGATCTACCCACTATCCTTCTCCTCTTCCTTTCTCCTATCACTCTTATCTGCTCTCGCTCCAAATCTTCCGCAACCCCCTGCATCCTAGTGGCTTCACGCCTTGCTTGGGGCACAATGCTTAAAAAAAAAAAAAACAGGAATATATACAGAGAAGTAGAAAGTGTTAGTATGAACAATCAGGCAAGTAGAGAGAACAGTGTAGTCTCGACCAGTATCACTATTCCAATGTCTTGCAGTAATTATATGAACGCGACTTTGTTTCGGACTGCCTCTGATTCGACTCTTGACTCGACTTGAACGACTGACTCGACTTGAACTACTGACTCAACTGGCTCCTTGCCTACTCCTGAGGCGCAGTATTTATTAAGTATGGAAATAGTCCATTATTATTATTATGAGTAAGATCCCATAACAATTTGGAAACACATTCCATACCTGAAACTTACAGAAAAATCTCTTGACAGTTAGCGGCGCAATATGCGACTACGTCCAGTTCGCACAGCACATTCAAATTCCATTTCTTGACACTTCTTTACACACACACACACACACACACACATATATATATATATATATATATATATATATATATATATATATATATATATATATATATATATCAGCAAAAGAATCCTGGAATGAATTACTTGCCAAATTAAAAACCACCTTGGATTAAAATTATGGATCGATACCAAAGATGTCATCAATTGGTTTACCAATATTGATAATAAACCTAATTGCACCCTATTACAGTCAGTTCGATATCGTGGATTACTACCCGTCAATATCGAAGGATCTATTCACGACTGCCCTGGAGTTTGCTGCTGTGTATTCTAACCTGACAAAGGAAGAAATAGATATAATTCTCAGTGCTAAAAAATCTGTCCTCATTCATAATGGGGACCAATGGATAAAAAACAATAATGACCTTTTTGACATCACCATGGGATCTCTAGACTCTGCATAGTCTTCTGACCTTGTTGGTCTTTTAATATTGTACAACTTGACCGCGCATCGTGAAATAGATATTAAGGACATCGGACTGTATAGAGATGACGGGCTCATGGTAGTGAGAAGTTCTACTAATTTTAAAATAGAGAAAATTAGAAAGATTATATTTGGTGAATTTAAAAATCTAAACTTAAAAATAACAGTCTGTACTAAATTGAAAAGGGTAAACTTCCTCGACGTTACTCTAGATTTAACAAACAACACATACCAACTTTATAAAAAAAACAAATACTAACCCCTTGTATATACACCCTAAGTCAAACCACCCTCCATCCATAATAAAACATATACCATCATCAATAGAAAATAGAATCAGTCTTAACTCCGCTAACAAAGACATTTTCCAACAACACAGGAACTTTTATAACGCTGCCCTAAAAAATAGTGGATACAAAAATGCTAACATCAATTATAGAAACAATTGTACTAATCCGAAAAAAAGCAGAAAAAGAAAAATCATTTGGTATACCCCTCCGTTCAACCAAATGGTTAGTATTAAGTTAGGACAGAAATTCCTAGCTTTAATTGAAAACACTTTCCTACCAATAGTAGACTTAGTAAAATATTTAATAAAAACACCCTAAAATTAAGTTACAGCTGCACTGAAAATCTAGAAAGTATAATAAAAAAACACAATATTAAAATCCTGAACAAACCCTCATGCCTGAATAGTATTAATAAAAACCCCGCACTTAAATTAAACGAAAATAGTGAAAAATTATGTGATTGTAGAAACCAAGAAGACTGCCCATTGGAAAATAAATGCTGCGTTAAGTCTGTGGTACACCAATGTACTATCTCATCCATTGAGAGTCCTAATACTAATATGATATACATTGGGTCTACGAAGAATGAATTTAAAGCCAGATGGAGGCAGCATAAGTGCTCTTTCAACAATATAAATAAAAGAAATCAGACATCTCTAACTAAATATTTTTGGCATCTGAAGGAAATGAATAAAACACCAAAAGTAAAATGGAAAGTTATAAACAAAACTAGAACTTGTAAAACTTGGGATGACCCATGCCCTTTATGCCTACATGAAAAACTACACATTATTAAGTTTCTAAATAATAAAAATCTATTAAACAATAGACATGTGTTAACAGGTTTTGGCCGACATCATCAAATTTTAGCATTAAATAATTAGCATAAAAACAAAAAACAATAAAATAATTTTTTAAATCCATAGTCATAATAAATAGTTTAAATGTCCTACCATAAATGATAACCCTTTATGAAGGCGTCAAAAAACAAATGTTAGCGATTTACGACAGTTTTTATATGCACAAAACCCTTTCAGAATAAATAAAAAATAAAATAATAAAATAAAAATAAAAAAATAAATAAATCTCCATAGACGCTTAACCAGACTATGTGATGTCTTTCTGCTTTAAATTTAGACACCCCAACCTTAATCTGACTTGACATCTGTGAATGTAACCGAGATATTGATACAAATTATTAACACTTTTCGCCCCTCTTTCTTTGGACGGTTGCTCTAGCCGTTACCATAGAAATTTTGATTTTAATAATGAATATGCTTATAAAACACGTAAATTTCAGAAATAAGTTATCCCCAAAAACATTTCGCTTGAAGATGGAACAGAGCTTAGTACTTTAATTCAGTTTAATTCAAATAATTATATTGAAGTTTTCGGCTCTTTTTTTGAAACATGAGAACTCTTATGTAGCGTTGGAATCATATTTTTAGATAAATAATTATATTTATGCTCTACTTTTGTATCGAGCACTATTTTTTAAAAATAATAACAAATACTAAAGAACTTTGGATTATTTACCTAACGACTTCTTTCCTACTTTCTATATATTTTTCACACACACATATATATATATAGAGATAGATGTGTGTGTGTGTGTGTGTGTGTGTGTGTGTGTGTGTGTGTGTGTGTGTGTGTGTGTGTGTGTGTGTGTGTGTGTGTGTGTATAGGCTTATAGCGTTATTTATAATTTTTCTTCTTTTTTTTCTATCATTGGACATATTCTTGAGAGTAATCGTTTCCAATCCGGAGATAATTTCCCCAGCCAAATAAAAATTCGAGGGACTCAGTATTTCTCCTTCAAAATGGAAGCCGACTTCATGTCCGTTTCTAAAGAAAAATGAAATAATCTCTTCACGGAGCGAAAAGAAGAAGAAAAAAAAAACATTAAAAATCGAAGACTAAGAGAATGTCGGTGAATAGAAATTTAAATGAAGAATGAGGGAAAAGAAAGATGGAATGAAAAGAAAAAATGATAGGAAAAAAAAGGAATAAGGACGGAAAAATACAAAAAAAAATGATCGAAAAGGAAGGAAAAAGAAAGAAATTTTATGAAAGAAAGAAAGAAAGAAAGAAAGAAAGAAAGAAAGAAAGAAAGAAAGAAAGAATGAAAAGGTGATAGGCAGAGTGAGGAAAGGGCAAAAAAGAAAGAAAGAAAGAAAGAAAGAAAGAAAGAAAGAAAGAAAGAACAGGAGATAGGCAGAATAAACCAAAGAAAACAGGTACAAAAAGAAAGGAGGAAAGAAAGATTAAAAACAATTGAAAGAAAAAGGGAAAGAAATGAAGGGAAAAGAAGGAGAAATAACAAATGAAATTAAAAAAGAAATAAAAAAAGAAAAGGAGAAGAAATAACTAAAGAAAAAAGAGTGAAAAAAGCGAAAAGAAAATTAAATAACACATAAAAGAAAGAAGGAAAGAAAAAAGCGAAACGAAAGAGAAAAATGGAAGAAAAAATGAAAAAAGAAGCGAAAAGAAAGAGAAATGACAAATGAAAGAAAAAAGAAAAGAAAAGAAGCGAAAAGAAAATGAAATATCAAATGAAGGAAAAAAAAGAAAAGAATATTTAAAGAAAATAAATTAAGTAAATAAACAAAAAGAAATAAGAAAAAAAGAAATGAAGGAAAATAAACCAGAAGAAAAACGAATAGAACGACATTTCTTTTTTAATCAAATTTACCCCAGCTGACACATTTAGGCGGGAGCCACCCAGCTCCTCACCATTTTCGTTAGATTTCAAAAGCGTGTCCGTGTCCTTGTGCAGGACGAATTATTTTCCATGTGACAAGCCTCTCATCGCTCTATCGCTACTTACATAAAAAGGGCTCCGACGAACTAAATTCCTTGGTTCCGCCAATCTTAACCGTCACAGCTACGACACACCATGCCACTTACATTGTATCAAATCACCCACATTCCCCCCGTATTCCATCGGTAAGAATTACGTTTCATTCGACCAGCTTCTTCCCGTGAACCACTGCGCTTTGTAACCGATATCATTGGTGATTCTTCTTTGGCTTTTAAGGGAGAGAAAAAGTCAGTAAAAAGGAAAGAAATTAACGAAAGGAAAGAATAAAAAAATTGGAAATGGAAGATAAAACCAATGAAATGAAGAAAAGATCAAATATAAAAGAAGGAATGATGTAAAAGAAGAAAAATAAAAGCTTAGAAAAGTAAAAATGAAAAACGGAAAGAAATTAGAGAGATTAAAGGAAGGAAGGAAGGAAGGAAGGAGAGGAAGGAAGGAAGGAAGGAAGGAAGGAAGGAAGGAAGGAAGGAAGGAGAGGAAGGAAGGAAGGAAGGAAGAAAGGAAGGAAGGAAAGGAAGGATGGAAGGGAGGAAGGAAGGAAAGGAAGGGAGGAAAGAGAGGAAGGAAGGGAGTAAAGGAAGGAAGGAAGGAAATAATGAAAGAAGGAAGGAAGAAAACGTAGGAAGGAAGGAAAGAAGGAAGGAAGGAAAAAAAGGAAAGAAAGAATGAAGGATGGAAATGAAGGAAAGAAGGAAGGAAGGAAGGAACGAACGAACGAACGAAACGAAACGAAGGAAGGGAGGAAAAAAGGAAGAAAGGAAGGAAGGGAGAAAGGAAGGGAGAAAGGAAAGTAGGAAGGAAAGAAAGAAGGAAAGAAGGAAACGAAGGAAGGAAACGAAGGAAGGAGAAAGGAAGGTAGGAAAGAAGGAAGGAAGTAAAGAAACAAAGGAAGGAAGGAAGGAAGGGCGAAAGGAAGGAAAGAAGGACGGAAGGAACTAACGAACGAAGGAAACGAAGGAGGGAAGGAAAGAAGGAAGGAAGGAAACGGAGGGAAGGAAAGAAGGAAGGAAACGAAGGAAGGAAGGAAGGAAGGAAACGAAGGAGGGAAGGAAAGAAGGAAGGAAGGAAACGCAGGGAAGGAAACGAAGGAAGGAAGGAAACGAAGGAAGGAAACGAAGGAAGGAAACGAAGGAAGGAAGGAAACGATGAAAGGAAAGTGAAAAATAAAAAAGTGAAGCAAAATAAAAAATAAAAGAAAGAAGAAAGGAAAGAAAAATTGAAATGAAAGAAAAACTGAAAAGCAAGCAAAATAAAGAGCAGAAGTAAAAAAAGAAAAAAAATTGAAAGATTAAAGGAAGGAAGGAAGGAAGGAAGGAAGGAAGGAAGGAAAAAGTGAACGGAAAGAAAAAAGGAATTAAAATAAATAGCAGATATAAAAAAAAGAATAAAATAGAAAGATTAAAGGTAGGAAGGAAGGAGTGAAAGGAAGGAAAAAAGAAAAAGAAGCTAAATAAAGCATTGAAGTAAGAAAGAAAAAAAATTAAATGAAGGAATCAAAAATCATGTCCAAAGAAAAAAAATGACGAAAGAAAATTAGAAAGAAAATCCATGGAAAGGAAGGAGGAAGAAGAAACATTAAAGGAAAAATTAAGAAAGAAAGAAGGAAAGAAAAGTGAAAGGAAAGAAAAAAAGATAAGATGCAAAATAAAGATCAGAAGTAAGAATGAGGAAGTGAAAGAAAAAAAGAAGCAAAATAAATAGCAGAAGTGAAAAAAGAAGAAAATGGGAAAGAAAAGGGAAAGAAAATTTAAAGTGAAAACAGATAAAATAAAAATAAAATCGTAAGAATAATAATCAAAGTAAAAGACGAAAGAATGGAAAACAAATAAAACACGACAGAAGAAAACAAGATGGCGCAATGAATTAAAAGAGGGAAAGACAGAAAGTAAAGGTGAATGAAACCGAAAGAAGAAAAGAAAGAAAAAAGAAAGGAACGAACGAACGGAAGAAGAAAAAAATGATGGAAGACGAAAGGAAATGAAGAATTTGAAATATAAAAAGTATGACTATTTTTCACGTTGTTTTTTAAATAATACTGACGAACCGGATAGTTGTTTATATATATATATATATATATATATATATATATATACACTGACACTAAATAAACTGTACATTTATTTTAAAAAAAAAAGGCACCCAATAAAAGGTAAAGATATTTCTTCTGTAATATTGCACGAATCAGTCTGCGGATGAAATATAAATGAACCATTGGAAAAGCGATTAAATTTAATTTAAAAACATTAAAACGATTTTGAAAAAAAAGACAATGAAAACAATACATTTTTGAGTAATCAAATGAAGGAAAATCTTTTTTTTTTTTTTCGCTGAGAAGAATAAATAAAAAAAAAAGAAGAGAAAATGTAAAACTAAAAAGCAGTAAGGTCGAAGACACGAAGGAACTGATTTAGATTAGAAAAAAAAAATAACTCCGTTAAAGATCATTAGATACAAGCAGACGTTAGGGGAAAAACGATATTTAAGAAAAAAAAAAAAAAAAAGCTAGAAAATAATTTATTCCTTTTTTACTTATTGTTTTATTTTTATTTATTTCCTTAAATTATTTATATATATATATTTTTTTTAAATTGAGAAATGAAGGGAGAGAAAGACCAAGATACAGAGAAACTATCCAAAAGTCTGCCATTTACAGCTAATCGGAAAGCAACGAATTTTATTTTTATTCCATTCAGTGACAGAGAATTTTTTTATACTGTTGCGCATGCGCAAAGATGGCGACCCTCTGATCCGACTTATGCGATTTGGATGTTTGCGATGTATTTTTTTTTTTTTTTTGGCTTTTTCTATTATTGCTTCAGCTTGTTTTCTCTACCGGGAAACAGAATCTGTCATGGCCTGCCACACGAAGAAGCTTCACATTTTCAACTTGACATTATTATTCGGACACCCAGCTTATATCGACAGCTATGTGCATGAGCTTACATATTATAATTGACCCCCGCTGTCTTCAAATATCATCAGCCTCCTTCCTGAAACAGTTAAGATTTAACAATGCGAACACAAATTCAGCTGAAGTCTAATATATTTATATACATACATACACATATATATATATATATATATATATATATATATATTGTGTGTATTTAGGCAGCATTTTTTTATTCTAATAGGTTTGTTTAAATAATTTAGACATATCATGTCGATTAGTTTTCGTTGTGAACTACAGGAGTGAATGAGTGTTTCCAAGAAAGTAAACTTTGACTATAGTTTTCATTTGCTTTTTTGTTTTTTTTATCACTAATTTTGATCAGTCCTTGTATTGGTTAAACGGCCACTTTCAAGATTTTTTAGACACAGGCTGAGAGGTTCCTGAGTCTCATCATTCATTCTTAAGTCATTTCGACAACATTATTGGTTGCTGGGAAGGGGATGTATGTGTTAAGTGTATGTTATCTTCTGTTTTTGTTTTTTTGTGTGTATGTGTATATATTTGTGTGACTGTGTGTATGGAAAGTACCTCAACACCTCTGCAGTAAATTCGACCCTGCCAACCGAATGCTCCTCTGTGGCCAAATCGGTTAAAAGCACGTCAGGCTATATGACGGTTCCGTATAGGATACAGGTTCCATGGCACATGTTCTCATAAATGAGGGTCAGCATTGGATGGTGTCTTTCGTTTTACACTCATGCATACTAGAAGGGGCTGTTGTGGAGAACATCAGGTAAGGGAAAGACATTTTTATATATAAGTCCGACAATTATTTAAGACATAACCGTCATATAGCCAATCGGCTAAGGCACGTCAGGCTATATGACGGTTCCGTGTAGGATACAGGTTCGATTCCTGTCGAGGACGAATATTTTCTATAAAAATTTCTCGGACATTCAGGCCGGTAAATGTTATTGATTCTGTTTATCGATAAAAAGAATGTATAAACATAAAATGTCTTAAAATAATTGTCGGTCTTTGTCCATTTCATTATATATATATATATTATGCTCATTAAATTTAGCTTGTAAAACAAAAGCCGTAATTCTTTATAACTGATATTAATGGCGAAAATAAAACGTACATAGACTGCGCTGAAGTTTCTTTTAAGCGTAGATGGTATAATCATAGATCTTCGTTTAAACTAGCAAATCTTAGATACTCCGCCAAACATGCTAACCATATGTGGAATCTCAAAAGAATGGACAACGGGGACCCGTTCGTAAGGTGAAGAATTCTAAAAAAAGTTAAGACCATACAGCAACCATATCCGCATTTGGCTACCTTTGTCAACATGAGAAATTAGCGATGATGACATTCCCAGATCCAAAAAAACCTTTTAAACCAGAGATCTGAAATCTTAAGTTCTTGCCTTTATATAAAAAAAAATAATTATTAAATGAATATGAGGCCGGATAAAAAAATGTATTTTACCCCCCAACACCCACACACACACTTTTATTTTTATAATACGTTTGCTTCCCATCCTGTCCTTCCGTATATTTACAAGATAACCTTCGTTAAATTTACGTTAAATTTGCTTTCCTTTTCAACTTTTTTCTTTATACATTTACGAACTACTTGTTGTCTTCATTTTTCTTGTTTTCTTCACCCTACTTCTTTTTTTTCTTCCTACTCCTTAGACCCCCTTTCTATTACATTCAACGTTAAGCGTTTGATCGTCCTGCGTTTATTTTTAAAAAATAATAATGTAGAGTTCTTTGTGTGTGTGTGTGTGTGTGTGTGTGTGTGTGTGTGTGTGTGTGTTTAATAGATAAAACGTTGGATGGTCAATTGATAGAATTCGCCTGATGAGACTGTGAGGACGAAACCAAGGTTGCGTGTTCTATATGACCTCCTAATTTTTAACGTATATATATATATATATATATATATATATATATATATATATATATATATATATAAGTATAGGATTATCGGATTATCAAGTGCTGGTTTTGAATGTAGAATCTACATTCAACACTATCATTTGAAAAGAGACCAGAAGTGTTGAAACAAAATGGCTATTTTTGTAGTGAGTTTATAACATATTTATGTTATAATCTTTGAATAAATAAAAAATTATGTATATATATATATATATATATATATATATATATATATATATATATATATATATAAGACTCGCCTGTACGATAAATGAGGGTCAGCATTGGATGCTGCCTTTCGTTTTACCCTTATGCATACTAGAAGAGGCTGTTGTGGAGAACATCAGGTAAGGGAAAGATATGCTAAGGCACGTCAGGCTATATGACGGTTCCGTGTAGGATACAGGTTCGATTCCTGTCGGAGGGCGCATATTTTCTATGAAAATTTCTTGGACATTCAGGCCAGTAAATGTCGTTAATACTGCTTATTATAAACAGGCCATTTACTTAAAGATTTGTGTCTATAAAAAGAACGTATAAACATAAAAAATGTCTTATATATATATATATATATATATATATATATATATATATATATATACTTAACAATCTTTCTGAAATGTAACAATGTGGAATTAAACACTTAAAATAATACAGTATACATCTTTAATACAAATATTAACCTAATACTAGGCCCATGAGCCTCTCAAGGTAGAGGATTAGTGATGTGTTATGAGAGTAAGAAAGGGGAAGTTCATACGGCTATGGAGGAAATATAACGGCTAACTCTAGACTTGAAGGGGTTAAGATGATAGTGATTGGGAAAATATCCTGGCACACATCCAAGTGTACAGCACCTGATATTCCTAAGAGCTCAACCATCGAGATAAAAACCAGGCTCGACGTTGCTTAACTTCGATGATTGTACGAAAATCGTGATATGGCCGTAATCCTTAAAGTGGAGCGTGGTGGTGGATGAGCGGAAAGAAAGGCAAGAAGTGATGTTCATGAGGCTAAGTAGGAAGGATCTGGGCTAACCATCATCATCATCATTAGATAGATAAATAGATAGATCATCATCATCATCCTTTGAAAGATAGATAGATAGATAGATAGATCATCATCACCATCCTCATCATCTTTTGATAGATAGATAGATCATCATCATCATCACCCTCATCCTTCGATAGATAGATAGATAGATAGATCATCATCATCCTCATCATCATCCTTTGATAGATAGATAGATAGATAGATCATCATCATCATCACCCTCATCCTTCGATAGATAGATAGATAGATAGATCATCATCATCCTCATCATCATCCTTTGATAGATAGATAGATCATCATCATCATCACCCTCATCCTTCGATAGATAGATAGATAGATAGATAGATAAACAGATCATCATCATCCTCATCATCATCCTTTGGTAGATAGATAGATCATCATCATCATCCTCATCATCCTTTGATAGATAGATAGATCATCATCATCATCACCCTCATCCTTCGATAGATAGATAGATAGATAGATAGATAGATAGATCATCATCATCATCCCTTTGATCATCATCATCCCCTTTGATAGATAGATACATAGATAGATCATCATCATCATCATCCCTCATCCTTCGATAGATAGATAGATAGATATCATAAATCATCCTTTTGATAGATAATCATCATCCTCATCATCATCCTTTAGATAGATAGATATATAGATAGATCATCATCATCCTCATCATCCTTTGATAGATAGATAGATCATCATCATCATCATCCCTCATCCTTCCTTCGATAGATAGATAGATAGATAGATAGACAGATCAGATCATCATCATCCTCATCATCCTTTGATAGATAGATAGATCATCATCCTCATCATCCTTTGATCCTTAGATAGATAATCATCATCATCACCCTCATCCTTCGATAGATAGATAGATAGATAGATAGATAAACAGATCATCATCATCCTCATCATCATCCTTTGATAGATAGATAGATCATCATCATCATCCTCATCATCCTTTGATAGATAGATAGATCATCATCATCATCACCCTCATCCTTCGATAGATAGATAGATAGATAGATAGATAGATAAACAGATCATCCTCATCATCATCCTTTGATAGATAGATAGATAGATCATCATCATCACCCTCATCCTTCGATAGATAGATAGATAGATAAACAGATCATCATCATCCTCATCATCATCCTTTGATAGATAGATAGATAGATAGATCATCATCATCATCCTCATCATCCTTTGATAGATAGATAGATCATTATCATCATCACCCTCATCCTTCGATAGATAGATAGATAGATAGATAAACAGATCATCATCATCCTCATCATCATCCTTTGATAGATAGATAGATCATCATCATCATCCTCATCATCCTTTCATAGAGAGATAGATCATGATCATCACCCTCATCCTTCGATAGATAGATAGATAGATAGATAGATCATCATCATCCTCATCATCATCCTTTAGATAGATAGATAGATAGATAGATAGATAGATAGATAGATAGATAGATCATCATCATCATTCGACCTCCCTCTGTGTGAGCGGAACCCAATTGACAATTCCTTTCCACACTTTTTGGTCCTGCATTTCTGTCCAACTCTGAGTTCCACTCTATGCTGTCTGGGAAAACAATTTTTTGTGTGAAGACACTTCCAGAAGGATAACATAGGAATAAAGAGGAGACAGTTTCTCTGCTTGCTCGGCGGATAGATAGATAGATAGATAGATAGATAGATAGATAGATGAAAAGAAGGTGACAGATATGGACAGTGTTAGATAGATAGATAGATAGATAGATAGATAGATAGATAGATAGATAGATAGACATCCTTCGATCTCCCTAGGTTGGTCGGATATTCGGTCCAGCATTGTTGCCCCCAGAAAAGTCCAACCTTTGGTCCCGACCTCTAGATCAATTTTTGTGAGAAGACACTCCAGAAGGACGCCAGGATAAGGATGACCGATTGATAGATAGATAGATAGATAGATAGATAGATAGATAGATAGATAGATAGATAGATAGATAGATCATTATCGACATCCTTCGATCTCCCTATGGTTGGTCGGAACTTCACTATTCGGTCCAGCATTGTTGCCCCCAGATCCACAACGTCCAACCTTTGGTCCCGACCTCTGCTGTCTGGGAAAGTCAATTTTTGTGAGAAGACACTCCAGAAGGACGCCATAGGAGTAAGGATGACCGCTCGCTTGATAGATAGATAGATAGATAGATAGATAGATAGATAGATAGATAGATAGATAGATCCGACATCCTTCGATCTCCTATGGTTGGTCGGAACTTCACTATTCGGTACAGCATTGTTGCCCCCCAGATCCACAACGTCCAACCTTGGTCCTGACCTAAATAATTTTGTGAGAAGACACCCAGAAGGACGCCATAGGAGTATGACTGATAGATAGATAGATAGATAGATAGATAGATAGATAGATAGATAGATAGATAGATCATTATCGACATCCTTCGATCTCCTATGGTTGGTCGGAAGACTATTCGGTCCAGCATTGTTGCCCCCATATCCATCCAACCTGGACCCGACCTCTGCTGTTAGGAAAGAATTTTGTGAGAAGACACCCAGAAGGACGCCATAGGAGTGGATGACCGCTCGCTTGATAGATAGATAGATAGATAGATAGATAGATAGATAGATAGATCCTTCGAGCTCCCTATTCTTGGTCAGAACTCCTTCGACAATTCCTTTACACACTGTTCGGTCCTGTATTGCTGTCTCCAGATCCCCAATGTCCAACCCTGAGTCCCGTGATATAATGTCTGGGAAAGTCAATTTTTATTTAGAACTGGTGTTCCAATGTGATATGGCCGTAGGCTTGGGAGTTTGTTCCACAAACCATCAGTTCTTTAGAAGTTGTCCGAATGGAACCTCTTATTAATGGACTTCGAAGATCATGAGGAAGATTCACACTTGTATACGTGGCGTTGTTGGTCCCATATATATATATAGGCCAAGGCTGGTAACAACAATGAATGTATCGCCTGAGAACATGTGCCATGGAAATAGTGATAGTGCAATGAGAGTCTCGCAACGTTTCGTCTGTTTGAAAGGGTTTTTCGATTTGGATTTAGTAGTCGCTTTTGAGCCCAGGACAGCCAACTGAAAACTTGTCATCTCCTAATATGGCAGCTATTATTTTTACAGTAAGATTAACTCTTTACAAGGCCCGAGGGCCACTCAAGGTAGAGGGTTACGTTAGGAAGCCATTTGTGTGCATACAAGTGGGAGATAAAGGTTTACCCATTTGGCCCATTGGATAAAAGCGTTGGGAAAAATCCAGTGAGTAGTCCCAAAGAGTTGAGAGTTCATTACCAGACTACAGCAGAAACGAACAAAAACATGGAGAATTGAGTTAAAGGGAGATAATTAATACTGAGATATCAGGAAGAAGCATGGCACGTGGAACTAGATCAGTCCATTTCGGTGGACGAAATAAAGGGTTCAATTCGAAATTCCAGTCACCTGAAGAAGGCCGAAGCCAACATCGCCCGAAGCGTTGTGAATATGGCAACGAAGACGAGGATAATAGTTCTAACAATGTAAATAGTGTAAATAATTAAAATACCACATCTCAGAAATATACACAGCTCCTGAAGAAAGCCGGATCGTACAACGTCCGAAACGTCGTGAATATGGCAACGTAGAGGAGGACAATAGCGCGAACAATGTAAATAATGTAAATAATTACCTCATCTCAGAAATAGACACAACTCCTGAAGAAGACCGGAGCGTACAACGGTCGAAACGTCGTGAATATTGCAACGAAGATGAGGACAACCATCCGAAAAAGGTAAATAATTACAATATCTCATCTCAGAAATATACACAACTCCTGAAGAATGCCGGAGCGTACAACGGCCGAAACGTCGGTAATATGGCCACGGAGATAAGGAAAACAGTCTGAACAATGGAAATAGTGTAAATAATAAAAGCAAAATGTATATGCGTGTGTGTTTTTTGGGTGGGGGCATTTCAAATGCTTAAGGGAAGCGCCAGACCCCGAAGCCGACTCGCTTGTTGCAGCATTTTGCCTAAAAGACAACCGAACACAAGGAAGCTTCAAGTAATGCCAGCAGAATCTTCGCGATGGAACGCGGTTGACTGGTTACTAACATAAAATGCGCAGCGGAGCGCTGAAAGTCGCTTGTCGGGAGTCGAGAGAGCGCGTGCGTTGATTCCATTCACTCTTTCTCCCAGTATAGATGCCTTTTGACTTCCTCTTGTCTCAGCACTGTGAAGGCTTACACAAAGAAAATCGCTTCACGAGCGAATACAGGGCTTCTCAAACCTAGTCCGACTAATATATGTATAATGTCTCTACTCTGTCCGACAATGACTACCATTGCTTGATCACTAGCAGTACAGTTTCTCTTTTGTCATAACTTCTACATTAAATGTTTACGTATACAAAAGAACCATTCAGTTAGAATCTCTTACATTATATACTGATTAAAGACTATCCATTTCGTCTGCTTTTCAATACGTCTCTAAGGCACAATTCATTAAAATGCAGTTCTATAATAAATGTATAGCTATTATATATATAATAGCCAGATTCTGCCAGTAACACTTGCGTTAATTCCTGAGCCCTGACAATCCCTTTCTTTATCATTTACAATGCATTTCTATAGTAAATGTTTATCTATTATATATATAATAGCCAGATTCTGCCAGTAGCACTTGCGTTAATTCCTGACCCCTGACAATCCCTTTCTTTACCATTTACAATGCATTTCTATAGTAAATGTTTATCTATTATATATATAATAACCAGATTCTGCCAGTAGCACTTGCGTTAATTCCTGACCCCTGACAATCCCTTTCTTTATCATTTACAATGCATTTCTATATTAAATGTTTATCTATTATATATATAATAGCCAGATTCTGCCAGTAGCACTTTCACGTTAATTCTATCATATAATAGCCAGATTCTGACCCCTGACAATCCCTTTCTTTATCATTTACAATGCATTTCTATATTAAATGTTTATCTATTATATATATAATAGCCAGATTCTGCCAGTAGCACTTGCGTTAATTCCTGACCCCTGACAATCCCTTTCTTTATCATTTACAATGCATTTCTATATTAAATGTTTATCTATTATATATATAATAGCCAGATTCTGCCAGTAGCACTTGCGTTAATTCCTGACCCCTGACAATCCCTATCTTTATCATTTACAATGCATTTCTATAGTAAATGTTTATCTATTATATAATAGCCAGATTCTGCCAGTAGCACTTGCGTTAATTCCTGACCCCTGACAATCCCTTTCTTTATCATTTACAATGCATTTCTATATTAAATATTTATCTATCATATAATAGCCAGATTCTGCCAGTAGCACTTGCGTTAATTCCTGACCCCTGACAATCCCTATCTTTATCATTTACAATGCATTTCTATAGTAAATGTTTATCTATTATATAATAATAGCCAGATTCTGCCAGTAGCACTTGCGTTAATTCCTGACCCCAAATCCCTATCTTTATCATTTACAATGCATTTCTATAGTAAATGTTTATCTATTATATAATAGCCAGATTCTGCCAGTAGCACTTGCGTTAATTCCTGACCCCTGACAATCCCTTTCTTTATCATTTACAATGCATTTCTATAGTAAATGTTTATCTATCATATAATAGCCAGATTCTGCCAGTAGCACTTGCGTTAATTCCTGACCCCTGACAATACCTTTCTTTATCATTTACAATGCATTTCTATAGTAAATGTTTATCTATCATATAATAGCCAGATTCTGCCAGTAGCACTTGCGTTAATTCCTGACCCCTGACAATCCCTTTCTTTATCATTTACAATGCATTTCTATAGTAAATGTTTATCTATCATATAATAGCCAGATTCTGCCAGTAGCCCTTGCGTTAATTCCTGATCCCTGACAATACCTTTCTTTATCATTTACAATGCATTTCTATAGTAAATGTTTATCTATTATATATATAATAGCCAGATTCTGCCAGTAGCACTTGCGTTAATTCCTGACCCCTGACAATCCCTTTCTTTATCATTTACAATGCATTTCTATAGTAAATGTTTATCTGTTATATAATAGCCAGATTGTGCCAGTAACACTTGCGTTAATTCCTGACCCCTGACAATCCCTTTCTTTATCATTTACAATGCATTTCTATAGTAAATGTTTATCTGTTATATAATAGCCAGATTGTGCCAGTAACACTTGCGTTAATTCCTGACCCCTGACAATCCCTTTCTTTATCATTTACAATGCATTTCTATAGTAAATGTTTATCTGTTTATCTATATATAATAGCCAGATTGTGCCAGTAACACTTGCGTTAATTCCTGACCCCTGATCATCCCAATTTTTTTATCATTTACAATGCATTTCTATAGTAAATGTTTATCTATTATATATATAATAGCATTTCTAGATTGTTTATCCAGTAACACTTGCGTTAATTCCTGACCCCTGACAATCCCTTTTCTTTATCATTTATAAAATGCATTTCTATAGTAAATGTTTATCTATTATATATATAAATAGCCAGATTGTAATTCTGCCAGTACTTGCGTTAATTCCTGACCCCATGACAATCCCTTTCTTTATCATTTACAATGCATTTCTATAGTAAATGTTTATACATATAATAGCACTGTTCGATCAGTAACACTTGCATTAAACCCCGGCCACGGATAATTCGTCGTATCTTTATTTACAATGCATTCGTTTTTTAAAAAATCGTATTGCATCAATCGGGGTAGTTAAAAAAATGGTACGCTTATATGAACAGGAGCTGTCTTTTACTGGAAAGTTATTGCACATTAATAGGTTATCAAGGCACCGCCCTTGTTATGTTAACCAACTGTAGATAGTAATTTTCCAAGCGTAGCTTAGATGTGGCACAATGTCGAAAGTATGGGGCATCTAGTGGAGATCGAACTCATTACTCGTAATTGTTCTAACTAGACAAGCTTGCTAAACATTACACCGCCTCGAGGTACCCAACCAATTGGAGCTATATATGTATGCAGTATAACTATCAGTAACAGCCTACTCATCTCTCTCTTTCTGACTATATATATATATATATATATATATATATATATATATATATATATATATATATATATATATTGTGGTAGGATCCACCTAATTTGCATAGTGGAGTACCGACCATATAAATATGGTTGGTACTGGAAGAGAGGAGGAATCAAGAGATTCAACCAGAGACTCTGCCCGACTGCCACTCAGTCAACACATTCTCCAGGAACGGTCTTACCAGGAATATACAAAAGACTATATGTAAATATTGTGTACACTTTCTTGTATAGCCGAAAGCGCTCGGATAAAAAAGAACATTCGGACAGTTTTTATATAATTTATCATCCGAAAAGAAAAAAAATATTAGATCGCATGAGAAATTGTATAAAAAACTAAATAAAAGTACCTCTTCTGTCGTATTCAATGAAATGTGCATGAAAGAAGGATTGCTGCCTAAATACACAATATATATATATATATATGAAGAAAAATATACTGAACAAAACCAACAAAAATCCTAATATGCGATTATGCTGTTTTAATGTTTAATGTTAACGTCGGACGTTTCGGTCTAATAGACAATCTTCAGGACATATTCATAATACATAATTAACATAGACCATGAATATGTCCTGAAGATGGTCTATTAGACCGAAACGTCCGACGTTGACATTAAACATTAAAACAGCATAATCGCATATTAAGATTTCTGTTTGTTTCTTCAGTATATTTTTCTTCATATATATATATATATTAAAAAAAAATATATATATATATATATATATATTTGTATATATGCAAGAAGGAACTAGAGGCAGATATACAAATATATATATATATATGTTATTTTTGCTTTTTTTTTCCAACTATTCTTATTGTACATTTTTCTGTTTTAATTTTGGATCTCCCGTGGAAGCTTGAAGAGCGGGAGCGAAACCGGTTGCTTCCCCCACCCCTTGTTGTTGTGTTTTTTTATTATTTAATATTGTTTTAATATGTCTTGTAATATTAAATTTTATACTTTTATTTCGATCATTAAATTTTATACCAACAAAAATATCTTTAAATATAAATATATATATATATATATATATATATATATATATATATATATATATATATGCATGTTTCATTAAAAACGACAGACAAGGTACTACAAACAAACAGCAAAAACTCGTGCCACCTTAATTTCAAAAGCGAATGCCCACTTAGGTACAAAATAGCTGTAATAAAAAACTTTCTAAATAGAGCCCACCAGAACTCATCCTCCCGACTACTCTTTCTCAAAGAACTTAACAACGTTAAACAAACACTAATTAACAACGGTTTCCCTAACTACCTTATAGACCAACAAATTAGACTATTCCTCCCCAAAACAAGTAATAACGATAGCGAACACACAACTAATAATCACATACACATCTATTACAAAAACCAAATGCATATTAATTACAAACAAGATGAATCTTCTCTAAGACATATTATAAAGAAAAACACTACTCCTATTGATCCGAATAAAAAAATCAAACTTATTATCTATTATAAAAAATTTAAGACGGCCAACCTTATCCTCAAAAATAACAACACACCAACGAAGTCAAAATTACAAAGAACGAACATTATGAGTTCAAATGCCCTTTAAGGAACTGCGTTCCTCACCAAACCGGACTCATAAATAATTACATCGGCTACACAACCACATGTTTATCCAGACGTCTTACATTACACCTATCTGATCACAGTTCCATCAGAACACATTTAAACACACACTCAGATTTACCCGACACTATTAGGAACATACTAGTAGAAAACACAAATATATTAACTGCATCCACTTGCAAAAAAAGACTAAAAATAATGGAAGCTCTAATAATAAAAAAGAAAAAGCCAACCCTTAATAATATTAACTATGAACAAAGCCACAATGTGCTAACCGTATTCGGAAACTAAAACTTCACTACCACACAGTGAACATACACAGAACACACACACTCTACTAAGCTGATAATTGAATCATCCTTGATAATGGCTAAAGGTATAGCCGAAAGCGCTCGGAAATAGAGAACATTCGGACAGTTCTTACACACTCTTTGTCCAGAAAAGAAAGCTCTTGTCAGAACACAAGAAAAATTAAATAAAAAGCTCAACTGTAGTACTTTGTCTGTCGTTTTTAATGAAACATGCATAAAGGAAGGATTGCTGCCTAAATATACAAATATATATATATATATATATATATATATATATATATATATATATATATATATAAAGAATGTTTAAACATAAAATGTCTTAAAATAATTGTCGGACTTTGTCCATTTCATAATGTGTGACCTCTGCTAATCCAAACAACATTATCAGTGTACTGCATATGTATACATCCTCAAACCGCAAATTCATTCGTATTCCCGACAACCGTTAAGCCCATCCTAAAGTGTTGTTTCTAACATTAATGTGTCTGCAGTTTACTTACCATCACACCGTACATCCCTCAACCAACACCAGAACAAGAAATACTACACTCTATAAAGGTTAATTATCACTCGTTTTTCCTGAAGCATGTGTTAGATGTGGTAAATTCTTGCAAGCCTCTTCAGATAATTACCAAACTAAAATTTAAAAAAAAATGATAAGAAATATTTGCTTGAAGTATCTGGCAGTCACATGGTTTTAAAGGGATGATATGTGTCCAATGAATCAAGCCGGGGTGACCACTTTTGAATTGACTGTCAAACCGTTAGTGTTTATAAAGCTTAGCATGGAAAATGGCTACAAATAACTGAGTATAAAAAAAAGGACTGGGCGTGTAACGATGGATATCGTATCGCCATCTTTAAGCTTCGTGATTCGCTTCCTGCCAAAAGAAATATGAGACTTGTTTTCCTTCTATTTTTACTTCCTGATCTTCCGTACGTACGTAGGGATAGATAGATAGATAGATAGATAGATAGATAGATAGATAGATAGATAGATAGATAATGAATATAAAGAGATAGACAGATAATAAGCATAATCAGATAGATAGATAGATAGATAGATAGAATGAGATTGTTGAAAAGAGTAAAACAGATAGATAGATAGAATGAGATTGTTCAAAAGACATAGATAGATAGATAGATAGATAGATAGATAGATAGATAGAATGAGATTGTTGAAAAGAGTGAGATAGATAGATAGATAGATAGATAGATAGATAGATAGATAGATAGCCATAAATAAGCTCCAACCCCAGACCACATCCCCCGGGATAAGATACCTTACGCCCCCACCAGTCGCTAACACAAACCCATTCTAATTAACAAGGCGTCTACTAGAGGAGGACTGACATTAAAAGTAAATATAAAACAGTGGTCCGAGACAGACACTTAGGGGCTGATGATAGCCGATTACAGAACGGCTTGAAATAGACTATACTCTATGTTGAGGTATTTTGGGGGATTTTTTTTTCGCTGTAAAAAGTACATATGCTCTGTTATAATAAATACATAGAGCTCTCTGTGGATTAGTTTTAATAATTAATATTACTAGGATCCATCCGGATTATATACCAACAGACCAATTACCTGTACGATAGATAGATAGATAGATAGATAGATAGATAGATAGATAGATAGATAGATAGATAGATAGATGTGTTACCACTGACATAGATAGACAGATAGATAAATAAACAGACCGAGATAGATAGATAGAGAGAGAGAGAGAGTTTTAAAAAGAGATAGATAGATAGATAGATAGATAGATAGATAGATAGATGTGTTACCACTGACATAGATAGATAGATAGATAGATAGATAGATAGATAGATAGATGTGTTACCACTGGCATAGATAGATAGATAGATAGATAGATAGATAGATTGAGATAGATAGATATATAGATAGATAAACAAACCGAGATAGATAGATAGATAGATAGATAGATAGATAGATGTGTTACCACTGACATAGATAGATAGATAGATAGACAGATTGAGATAGATAGATAGAGAGAGAGAGAGAGAGTTTTAAAAAGAGATAGATAGATAGATAGATAAACAGACCGAGATAGATAGATAGATAGATAGATAGATAGATAGATAGATGTGTTACCACTGACATAGATAGATAGATAGATAGATAGATAGATAGATAGATAGAGAGAGAGAGAGAGAGAGTTTTAAAAAGAGATAGATAGATAGATAGATAGATAGATAGATAGATAGATAGATATAATCTGGTGTGATCAATGTTTTTGAACAAGGCCAGTGCACCTTAACCTCGATCATGATGACTTTTGACCTACCTGCTCATACAACTATCGACAGCCCCCTCCGCCGAGTTTCGCACACGGGGCTTGGTTCAAATCGCTGTATGGTTTTCAGGCACTTTCCAGAGGCCACGTGAGTTGAGTCTCCCTCCCCCCGCCCAGCCCGATAACCCAAGAAAATCTCCTGACTGACCAATCGACCATTGAGAATAAAACGCGGGTCTCATAGTCCGAAGGCGAGGGTTCTAACCTTTCAAACACGCGCCCACCAACATCATCATTAACAACAACAACAACAACAATAATAATAATAATAACAATAATAATAATAATAATAAGAAGAAGAAGAAGAAGAAAATTGAAGGGATCCCTGGTAGCCCAAGTCTTAAAAAAATACAAAGAATTGTAATCACAGGTACAGCGAACACCTTACGAAAGGTTTTATCTATGTAAAATATGTATGATCTTAGGTGCGTGTCGGGGGGAGTGTTTTATCTACTCAAAAATTCTCAGTGAAAAATGTCAAATGACATTTGTGACCTTAGGTCTCTGGTTGGGTTCCGGGAGGAAATGAGTATACAACAGAAATCAAAAGAAATAATAATAATAATAATAATAATAATAATAATAATAAGCGGGAAGGAAACTGAAAGGAAATGGTATGAACACCACCCAGACCCGGTTACGGAGATAAGATCTGTTACAATTTTATGGGACTACACAATACACACTGACAGAACAATCAAGGCCAACCGGCCAGATATTGTTATTAAAGACCACAAACAAAAACGGGGCCTCCTTACTAATATGGCAGTCCCTGCTGACTGCAATGTATCTTTGAAGATATTCAAGAAGTTGTCAAAATACAAGGACCTTGAAATAGAAATATCGAAAATGTGGCATATGGGAACATCAACAGTCCCTGTTGTAGTTGGAGCCCTAGGACTGGTTGGAAAAGATTCCAGTAGACTAAATGAAGGGATTCCTGGAAGTCCATGCGTCAAGGAGATACAAAAATTGTTCTGACAAGTACAGCTCACACCTTACGAAGGGCTTTATCTATGTAATTTAATTTTTTTTTTTTTTTTTTTGTCAGTGGAAAGTGTCACGATGCCATTTCTAACCTTAGGTCTCTGGGCGGGACCCGGAAAGAAATGTGTAAACGCCAGAAATCAAAGAAAATGAAAATAATAATAATAATAATAATAATAATAATAATAATAATAATAATAAAAGCCAACAGACCTGATGTTATCATAAAAGAGGAGTAATTCAGGAATTATATGCTTATTGACATAGCAGTACCATTTGAGCGAAACACCTCCATGAAAATTATCGAGAAACTGTCCAAATAGAAAGACCTGGAGATCGAGATTAACAGGATGTGGGGAATGAAGACTGAGATATTAGCAATATTAATCGGAGCTGTGAGCCTCGTGAGAAAAAGAATGAACAATTTTACTAACAGTGTCCCAGGTAACATCACCATACAAGTTGCCCCAAAATCGCCATACTTGGAACATCATATATACTAAAAAAAGTGCTATCAATTAGATGACAATTCTCCTATAGGGCCTATGACCATAGTTTGGACATGGCTCTACAGGATACAAAGCAGGAAACACAACATGCACAAATAATAATAATAATAATAATAATAATAATAATAATGTGCCTTCTTATTGATATGACAGTCCCTGTAGACCGTAATGTATCTTTGAAGATCTTCAAAAAACTGTCGAAATGCAAGGATCTTGAAGTTGAAATCCCAGAAATGTGGTACATGAGAGCATCAGCAATTCCAGTTGTAATTGGAGCCCTCGATTTTATTTGAAAAGGTTCCGATAGATTACATTAAAGGTGATTCTGGTATTCCAAGCCTTAAAGAAATACAAAATGTCGTATTCACAATTACAGATCATAAATTACGAAGAGCTTTATCTATATAAAATGTGTGCGAGCTTCGATTTTTTTTTGTTTTGTTTTGTTTTGTTTTATTTTCTCTCAAAAACTGCTCATTAGAAAATGTTATGATGCCATTTCTGACCTTAGGTCGCTGATTGGGGCCCGGAAAGAAATGAGTATACATCAGAAATCAAAGGAATAATAATAATAATAATAATAATAATAATAATAATCTACGTTGTTTTCTTCATTTGTAATTTGTACGAGATACGAAACGTTTCGCAGATGTCGCCTTATCGAATGCTTTGAGTATGCACGACAGCAGCGCGTACATAAAAAATGCAAAATCATTAGATCGGAAAGACGAAAAACGAAACGCATAAATAACGTTCTCAATCAAACTGACAAAGGAAATATCCTGGAGCCTTGTTCGAAATTGTTTACGTGGATATCCATATTATTATTTGTTTTTTCTTTGCAGTTTTTCTCCCATTAATGCCTGGTAAAAAATATTTTCTTAACATTTTGTGGTTTGGTCATTATTATTATCATCATTATTATTATTATTATTATTATTATTATAAAATCCACACATTTGAAATCTGTTTTTTATGAATCTTTCATGTTTCATATTTTGTGATACAAGCAATTTTTTTCCTCGTAAAATCTCTTCATCATATTAAAGTGAATGTATGGAAAAAAGATTTCTTTGTTTTCGACGAATAGAAGTTTTGAAAAGAATGAGATAGATAGATAGAAAAGAAAAGAAGGTGACAAAGAAAGAAAGAAAGAAAGAAAGAAAGAAAGAAAGAAAGAAAGAAAGAAAGAAAGAAGGCGACATAGATAGATAGATAGATAGATAGATAGATAGATAGATAGATAGCGTTTCGAATTCAAGGAGAGACAACTCATCTTTGAATTCGGAATGCCACAAATGATACTAACGAATGCAAGTGAAACATGATTGGCCAATGAAAATCCAATAACGCAAAAATAAAATATACCAGAATCTTTTCTTTTTTCTCCATATTTTATTGTTTAATGAAGATTTAATAAAAGTAAAACATATTCGATTTATAATTCTTTCCTATTTGTCCTTTATCTGCTCACCTTTTCGGATTCCGATCCATATTTGTCCACACACACACACACACACACACACACACACATATATATATATATATATATATATATATATATATATATATATATATGTAAGCAAATGTAAATGGATATAGATCCGACAGAATGAAGAAAAATTTGGAAAAAACAAACAAAAACTATATATATATATATATATATATATATAGAACTACTATATTACCTACTAGAACTATCCGTAGTTTATTAAATAGCACCAGCAGACAACATATTACATCCGATGCTTGCATCTACCAAATATCATACAAAAACTGTGACCTAAAATATGTGGGTGAAACATGTAGGTCCGTAAAATCTCGTGTTTTCGAACATAAACGAGATATTCGCCTCGGAAATTTTAACAATGCTTTTAGTTGTACACAAACTAAAGCAGATCATAATTTCGATTTCGATTCCATGAAGGTATTAAAATATTTTCATAATAAAAATCTCAGGAGGATTTATGAAGCAGGTATAATATCCATCTCACGCACGGTGAATACTAGACCTGGTTTCTTTAATATTTTCCCTTTTTTAGCGAGATTAATGCTCGACAAGCATACACATAAAAATTTTAGATCCTAATAGAATTCTTTTCATTTTCTTTTTCATTCAAAATAATCAAAAATTTTTAGGAATACGTTTTGAAAGCGTCGCCCATGTGACGACAACGTGACCATGCTAAACGGAAAGCTGATCATTTTAAAATTTTCAGTTATCTGTTTTGGATAAGACTTGTTTTTTATGTCCATCATCTTTGTTAAATTGAACTGAATTGTAATGAATATTGTCTTGAAAAAGGTTTATTAAACCGAAACGTCAGACGTCGACATTTCATTCATTTTAAACAACATAATTGCATTTAAGGATTTTTGTTTGTTTTTTCCAAATTTTTCTTCATATATATATATATATATGTGTGTGTGTGTGTGTGTGTGTGTGTGTGTGTGTGTGTGTGTGTGTGTGAGAGAGAGAGTTTGTTTGTGTTTGTGTGTATGTGTGTGTGAGAGAGAAAGGGGTCGTGTGTGTGCGTACGTGTGTGTATACGGAGAGTAACAGCAAAATTTACAGTATTTAGATTAAGATTTGGATCGTTGTATCTTAGAAATGATTAAAAATATCTTACTGGAGTTCTCCGAGGATTTTACAACACTATTAGACTCCACTTTGTACAATAAGAATTTATTCAGTTCTAATTTGAAATGATCATCCCTCTTCCTGATCGAGTTTTTATTTCTCTCTCTACTTGTCCCTCATTTTTAAAATTATTCACCGTTCGCTTGATGCTTCTTGAATAGAATTTGAAGGCAGAAGTCAGATTATGAATGTTGGTACCATTACTGAAGGCCTTAATGATCTTTTTCCTCTCACCATTGCTCATCTTGAAGGTATAGTGGGGCTGACACAAAACGATTTTAACCTGTTCTTTTTTTATCTGAATAACTCAAACGTTTTTTTCAGTGATTCTTACCACAAATGGTGGCAAGATGGCTAAACGTCTTATCTGAATATCTCAATTAGTTTAGTTTTAGTTAGCAAACATTTTGTGGCATTAACAATTATCCCATGTTGTTACACGATTTGGACAATTTTGATGTTACACCCGGTATATTAATCACTTCCCAGCAAGGAAGGCGAGGATGCCACTAAGACGCAAGAGGCTACCAACCAGAAACGTAATCGTAAACAAGAAAGACGGGTTAAATCTCTACTTGTGTTCCGCGGAAGAGTGTGGACCGTATGACAGGCGAACCTCAATGAATAGTAAATAAAATTTCAGAGTTTAGTAAGTGATATGCAGAGTTAAAGTAGACTTTAGAAGGAACCGGAAACCCAATCTTAAAGAAATGATTTGCGTGCGTCTCCTTACAGTACGACCTTCATTACACGATGGGGTAACTTGCAGTTTAAGCACCGCGTACCAATTGTAATTAAAAAATTGCTGAATATTTCCATTTCGGTGTAAATTTATATGCTTATTGCGAAAATAATAGTAAAATTTTGCGGAAATCTACAGTTTGGGAGTTATCTACAGTAAAAGCCTGCACTCATTCGCGTCGCGGTTACAGCACAACGACCATTACTGACGTTATTTGCATACGTTTGTCACTAGTAATCATGCGCAGAAGTTTCACTTGTCTTGATTATTGCGCACACAATGCGCAAACTTTACGCGAAATTTAAAAAGAGCATGATTTTTTTACAAAAAAAATATCCCTAACCCTGCCAAGGGACTTAATAACAACATAAACAATTTTAAGTAATATTATTTAAGCATGATTATTTACAAAATGGCGATTGAGAAAAGGCAAGCTTTTAAAATTTGTTTTATTATCTAAACAAGAATTCATTATTATTACAGCTTCACTATAAAAAAAAAAAAAAGCAACACGTGTCATTGCTTTTCAAAATAACTTAAACAAATTTTTAAAAAAAGAATTCAGAAAAGCTTCACTTTCACAAATGCCCGAAGACTTCTTTTGGTTTTGCGTAGTAATTGAGACGAGTAAGAAAAGGAAGATCAGTAAAACGGCCGTTAACTAAGTAACCTTCCGCGTATAAATGCCCGAGGCAAACGGATGTAAAGAACGCCAGTAATGGCGGACGGACCCGACGCGAATGAGTCCGAACTTTTATTGTCGGTAAATTCTAAACGGTAGATTTTCGCAAACTTTTACTGTTATTTTCGAAATAAGCATATAAATTTACACCGAAATGGAAATTTTCAGGAAATTTTAATCCCAATTGGTGTGCGGGGCTTAAATTGCAAGTTACGATTTGCTAGCAATGATTGCATTAAATCAAATATTCGTACAGTGAAACAGTAATTTCAATTTTCTGATGAATTGTAAGTTAATCACCGACTATAAAATAGTCATGGGATTTCCTCTCTTGTATTATTAAATGTTTGAGTTTATCAACTTCGCCAGTACGTTGCACTAACAATCCAGAGTATAAATGCAGGTAAGTATTTAAAGAGGTAAATGGGTACAAATAGAAATATTAAAACTTTAGACGGTTTTTCATTTCACTGAAGCAGACTTTAAACGCATGAGCGCATTATCGCCTCCTCTGTCTTTCTTCCTTGATTAATAGAATTTTTTTGGCAAGATGATTGTTGAAATTCTCACAGTATTTAGTATAAATAAAGTTGTCGCTAATATTATTTGTCGAGATTTACAAACTATAATCTCTCCTTATCGTGAACGTTCACATTCTGACCAAAACCCGGGTTCGAATCTCACCATGGTCGATTTGCCAGGAAGGAGACTTCCTGATGTTATCGGACTGGAGGGGTAGATCCTAGCGTTCGGCACCTTTGGAAAGTGCATGAAAAACCATACAGGCTGACCCAAGCCTTGTGATTAAAATTGGGTAGACGAAACGTCGTCGATAACTGTGCTAGCACGGTCAAAGTCATCGCAGCCGAGGGCTTGAGTGTCCTGGACTTGTTCAAATTGTTGATCACGCTAGATAACACGCTCTCTCCCAGAAACTGTAACTAAGGTCTGCTAAGCATAGATGCACTGTAAACCAGAGGTGGGCTCTGTGGGGGCTGAGCAAACACAAATGTGCCTGAGCAAGCGTCTGCAATAGGGATTGACTAGCCGCCTTTCTAGACGAGTATTCTCTTATACATGCTATATACATATATAGTTTATGCAAACTTAGGTAATCCGTATGGGTAGACCCGAGGAGGATGATATCCAGAGAGCTCAATGTAAAATTCAGAGCAGATATGTTTGAAGAAAAAACAGACCACGTTAAGATTCCATGTAATAAGCTATTTCACCATAACCCCTTTAACAGGGTTCTGGATCATCAGACTCTACTTCCAAAAGCTGAAATGAAAAATGAAAAGAAATTCACACGTTTTTGACGGACCTCATCAAGTATACGTAAAATTAACGAAGTGAGGTGGGAGAGAGGATATGAGTGTGTCATATGTATCATTTTAGTTTCCTATTTTTAACCCCAGTGTGTCGGCTAGATGTTGCTCAAATTTAACGCGTCTCGTC
Organism: Acanthosepion pharaonis; assembly: GCA_903632075.3. NCBI lineage: Eukaryota > Metazoa > Mollusca > Cephalopoda > Sepiida > Sepiidae > Acanthosepion > Acanthosepion pharaonis. Next base: position 2,705,161 of record CAHIKZ030005488.1, on the reverse strand, counting down.
TCTAGATATAGGTGGCTAAGGGGTGAATGATAAGAACGACATTAAAGGAAGAAGTTACAACAACCCCAATCAATTACACGACAGGTTTCATTCAAATTCTTAGACGCTGTTAATTCGCGTTACTTTATCGTGCATATTTGGGAGGTTAAGGTTTGATAAATATCTAAATGTCTAAACAATCTACGAAGAAATTAATTTGAAATTCGGTGGCGTTTTGGGTATTTTCTATGAAACAGTCGATTGGAAAAATTCATAGACAGTACATTGAAAGAGTAATCCATTTTATATTTAATAATCTTTTTTATTCTACTAAATCTTTTATCTTATTGCTTGTTAGGCTGACATCTATTCGTTTGATTTTTGTTCATTAAGTAAACTCGTGATTGTTTTTATGTACCTAATTATCAACGGTTATTCCCATTTAAATAATTTTATCATCAATAATGGGGTAGTATATTTCAATCTAAATTAAAATACCAATTTAAACTCCAGCTTCGTGCTGTTTAAAACTCACTTCCAATTGGAGAATATTACAGGAGAGATTTGGAAGAGATGTCACTAGCAGAAAATTAGGTCCTTATTTTACAATCTTTTATCTACACATTTCTTAAACCCCTATTTATATCCACATACCTATATCTTCTTATATGCCTATAAGTTCCTATATACACCTGCACACACATTCACACGAAAAAACCATATGTATATTTCCATATTTACACATCTACACCTGCAGAGAAAGGCGCATCCATATATCTCCATACATATCTCCATATACACTTATACTTACATATATACATATACACATAAGGACACCTGTATATCCATATACATACACACATATACATTTACACACATATATATGTATACACATATACACATACACACACACACATATGCATACATACATACACACATACATATACATACACACACATACATGCATATATATATACGCAATATGCAGCATATCCACATACACACATATGTGTTAATTTGCACTTACACATATCTACACACGTACATGTCCCTATCCTCATGTCCACCCGTGCATCCACTTCTGCCTGCGTTCGAAGACTATCTCAGTATTTAATTACATTATCCATATCTTTACACATATAATATTGCCCGCTCTGTCATATATATGGCAAAACATATATATATATATATATATATATATATATATATATATATATATGAATTATTCATACAAAAAACAGATATAGAAGTTAATGATATAAATGGCGAGAATACATCTTCGCAAACAAATTTAATAAATTACATTAACTCCGAACCTGTAGATGAATGTTATGATCCCTGTTTATAAATTCCAGTTGCATATGGTCTTTTTTTTAGTTTTTTACAAGCTTTCATCTGTGCATACAGACATCATCAAGTATGGAAATAGATTTGTTTTTTACATCTCGGTAATAACAGGAAAGAATAGATGTAATCCGAAATATGTTTTTAGAAATGTGTTATTGTTAATTGTAAGAAATTTTGGAGCGAGAAGTTGCAACGCTGAGGTTGAATTTTTAAATTTTAAGATAGAGCGTTTTTGTACTAATATGGTAATAGGAGAATTCTTTTGTACTGGTAGGTTTTTCAGTCAATGTGGCATGAACTAAATTGTTCAATAAATACAGGAATGTCAGTTATTATCCGAAAATTGCACGTCGGATCAGTTATTTCAATATGTGTTGCAGTATGTGGTGCAGTTCAATTTACATTACATGAACCATTCAAACAATATATATATATATATATATATATACTATTGTGCATTATATGTAAAATAAGAAAACATCTGCATTTTTATTAAATAAGTATTTATTTTAATCATTAATTTATTTTTAAGACATTTATTTTGTGTGTAAAATAATAGAACATTTAATTTTTCCTCAAAAATTAATGAAGATTTACTGTCCTAAGATACGCAGCTAAGTAAACTAGGTTTAATTTGGGATTTCTTACCTGTTTGCATTTCTCCCTAAAATCTGGTATTGATCGATCAATGTATGGCTATTTTAGACGGTGTGACGGACGGACTAAATGAAGTCACATAATTTTATATATAGCTTATTATGTATACTTTTTCTTTCTCAATAAAACCAGACAGATAGATAGATAGCACAGAGTGAGATTGGTCGGTACGTATAAATAGCGTAAGATATATATGCAGATAGATAGATAGATAGATAGTCAGAATAGGGTGAGATAGATAGATAGATAGATAGATAGATAGATAGAATAGTGTGAGATAGATAGATAGATAGATAGATGGATAGAATAGTGTGAGATAGATAGATAGATAGATAGATAGATAATGAACACAGAGATAGATAGATAGATAGATAGATAGATAGAAAATGAACATAATGACATAGATAAATAGACTATGAACATAATGAGATAGAGAAAGAGGAAAATAGAGAGAGATTATGAACATAGATAGATAGATAGATAGATAACAGCCTATTTCTCACTAATAATACCAGATAGCGAATATGCTTTATCTTTTTTATCTCGCAATTAGTATGGAATGCGTCATTATTTATCTGGGGTAATGGCATCGTTAAATATTTGAACTTAACAGCTTAAACAACAATCGTAAGTATGTCTACAGTGTTTTATTTAAACAATTAAAAGCGTATAAAGGAAAATATCCAAAATTGACACGATTTGTATCTGTCTATATTTCTGAGATGAGGTATTATGTACATTATTTACATTATTCGGGCTATTGTCTTCATCTTTGTCGCCATATTTATTACAAAGTTTCGGCCGTTGTACGCTCCGGCCTTCTTCAGGTGGTTGGAATGTCGAACTGAACTCTTTATTTCGCTATATCTAATGGATGTCAGTTACCCCCTTTTAATTCTCCTCTTAAAGTTCTCCAATGCCTTAACCAGGTATTGAACTCACACTCTTTGGGACCTGTCACTGGATCTAACTAACGCATTTATCCACTGTGCCATGTCTCCTTGAGTATTAATTTCTGGGTATTATAAACCTAATGTATTTAGCAACCATTTTTTACCAGTGCTCGTATTGCAATTTTTGTTGTTATCATTTCATGTTTTTTTTTTACCAGAGCTCATATTGCAATTTTTGTTTATATTAACGCATGTCTCTGGCACTCCTTATTACTGGTTCCCGTATTGTATTCATTTCTATGCTTGGTCGGCTCAGGAGATTTTTGTGGTCTCGCATATGTGCTGATTCCTTAAGTTTACGAATTTTCTAATGATGTTCTTTGTCTGTGATCTCAACTTGATCCCACAGAGGGCGATGATCTCCCTTTTCTCTCCAACACGATTTACTATTTCACTGAAGCAGACGTTAAAAGTATGAGAGCGTTATTATCACGTCTATGTTCTCCTCCTTCCACACTTTCCTGTCCTTTATAGCTCAAACCCCTCCCAAATATTTTGAACAGGAGTACAGGTTTATTCCTTGTTTTTGGTTTAGAATTGGTTTTACGGTTTCACCTAAAGTTTTTTCATTCTCTTTCACTTTCAGGAGCCAGTTGCGTTCTTATCGGCATTATCGCTATTATAAGAAGACCCAAAGAGTGTGAGTTCGATACCTGGTTAAGGCAGTGGAGAACTTTCAGAGGAGAATTAACAGGGAATAACTGACATCCATTAGACATAGCGAAATAAAGACTTCAGTTCGACATTACAACCACCTGATAAAAGGCCGGAGCGTGAAACGGCCGAAACGTTGGGATAAATATGGCTACAAAGATGAGGATTATTGTAGCGAATTGATTAAAAAGAAAAAAGAAATACTCTAAATACATTTTGTCTTTTTTGTTATTTCTTTTAAATTTTGTTCCGCCATCCATTTGCTCAAACTCACAAAGCAAGTTATGCATTATTTTCCTCTGCCCCTCGTGCCTTCGATCTGTCCTGTGAGTATCAGATTTTCCAAGACCACTTTCCGCATTATATGACTTGGAAATTTCAACTATCTCTTCCTGATGTTAAATAAGTTTCCTTTTTGTTTCTACCTTCCCTAAAACTTCTTCATAGATTGCATATCATATAAAAAGTATCCTCAGCATCCTTCTGTAGAACTACATATATGTTGCTTCAAACGTCTTCCTCATCTTTGAGGAGATTGTCCATCATTCACTGCCGTATAGGAGGATTGATATTACATAGCAGTTAAGCACTCTTTTCTCTGTATTCTCAGCATCCTTCTATAGAAACACATCTCTCTAGCCTCAAGTCTCCTCTTCATCTGTGAGGAGATCGTCCAGCATTCACTGCCATATAGGAGGATTGATATTACATAGCAGTTAAGCACTCTTTTCTTTGTATTCTCAGCATCCTTCTATAGAACCACATCTCCGTAGCCTCAAGTCTCCTCTTCATCTCTGAGGAGATTGTCCAGCATCCACTTCCATATAGGAGGATTGATATTACATAGCAGTTAAGCACTCTTTTCTTTGCATTCTCAGCATCCTTCTATAGAACCATATCTCTCTTCATTTGTGAGGATTTCCAGCATTCACTGCCTCAAGTCTCCTCTTCATTCTGTGAGGAGATTGTCCAGCATTCACTGCCATATAGGAGGATTGATATTACATAGCAGTTAAGCACTTTTTCTTTGTATTCACAGCATCCTTCTATAGAACCACATCTCTGTTGCCTCAAGTCCCTCTTCATCTGTGAGGAGATTGTCCAGCATTCACTGCCACATAGGAGGATTGATATTACATAGCAGTTAAGCACTCTTTTCTTTGTATTCACAGCATCCTTCTATAGAACCACATCTCTGTTGCCTCAAGTCTCCTCTTCATCTGTGAGGAGATTGTCCAGCATTCACTGCCACATAGGAGGATTGATATTACATAGCAGTTAAGCACTCTTTTCTTTGTATTCTCAGCATCCTTCTATAGAACCACATCTCTGTAGCCTCAAGTCTCCTCTTCATCTGTGAGGAGATTGTCCAGCATTCACTGCCACATAGGAAGGATTGATATTACAGCAGTTAAACATAGCACATTAAGCACTCTTTTCTTTGTATTCACCAGCATCCTTCTATTAGAATTCCACATCTCTCTATAGAACCACATCTCTGTAGCCTCAAGTCTCCTCTTCATCTGTGAGGAGATTGTCCAGCATTCACTGCCACATAGGAGGATTGATATTACATAGCATTTAAGCACTCTTTTCTTTGCATTCTCAGCATCCTTCTATAGAACCACATCTCTGTAGCCTCAAGTCTCCTCTTCATCTGTGAGGAGATTGTCCAGCATTCACTGCCATATAGGAGGATTGATATTACATAGCAGTTAAGCACTCTTTTCTTTGTATTCTCAGCATCCTTCTATAGAACCACATCTCTGTAGCCTCAAGTCTCCTCTTCATCTGTGAGGAGATTGTCCAGCATTCACTGCCATATAGGAGGATTGATATTACATAGCAGTTAAGCACTCTTTTTTTTTGTATTCTCAGCATCCTTCTATAGAACCACATCTCTGTAGCCTCAAGTCTCCTCTTCATCTGTGAGGAGATTGTCCAGCATTCACTGCCATATAGGAGGATTGATATTACATAGCAGTTAAGCACTCTTTTCTTTGTATTCTCAGCATCCTTCTATAGAACCATCATCTCTGTAGCCTCAAGTCTCTTTGTATTCTCAGCATCTTCATCTGTGTGAGGAGATTGTCCAGCATTCACTGCCATATAGGAGGATTGATATTACATAGCAGTTAAGCACTCTTTTCTTTGTATTCTCAGCATCCTTCTATAGAACCACATCTCTGTAGCCTCAAGTCTCCTCTTCATCTGTGAGGAGATTGTCCAGCATTCACTGCCATATAGGAGGATTGATATTACATAGCAGTTAAGCACTCTTTTCTTTGTATTCTCAGCATCCTTCTATAGAACCACATCTCTGTAGCCTCAAGTCTCCTCTTCATCTGTGAGGAGATTGTCCAGCATTCACTGCCATATAGGAGGATTGATATTACATAGCAGTTAAGCACTCTTTTCTTTTGTATTCTCAGCATCCTTCTATAGAACCACATCTCTGTAGCCTCAAGTCTCCTCTTCATCTGTGAGGAGATTGTCCAGCATTCACTGCCATATAGGAGGATTGATATTACATAGCAGTTAAGCAGTCTATTCTTTGTATTCTCAGCATCCTTCTATAGAACCACATCTCTGTAGCCTCAAGTCTCCTCTTCATCTGTGAGGAGATTGTCCAGCATTCACTGCCACATAGGAGGATTGATATTACATAGCAAGTTAAGCAATCATTTTATAGGAGGATTGATATTACTTTGCATTCTCAGCATCCTTCTATAGAACCACATCTCTGTAGCCTCAAGTCTCCTCTTCATCTGTGTGGAGATTGTCCAGCATTCACTGCCATAGAGGTGGACTGATATTACATAGCAGTTAAGCACTCTTTTCTTTGTATTCTCAGCATCCTTCTATAGAACCACATCTCTGTAGCCTCAAGTCTCCTCTTCATCTGTGAGGAGATTGTCCAGCATTCACTGCCATATAGGAGGATTGATATTACATAGCATTTAATCACTCTTTTCTTTGTATTCTCAGCATCCTTCTATAGAACCACATCTCTGTAGCCTCAAGTCTCCTCTTCATCTGTGAGGAGATTGTCCAGCATTCACTGCCATATAGGAGGATTGATATTACATAGCAGTTAAGCACTCTTTTCTTTGTATTCTCAGCATCCTTCTATAGAACCACATCTCTGTAGCCTCAAGTCTCCTCTTCATCTGTGAGGAGATTGTCCAGCATTCACTGCCATATAGGAGGATTGATATTACATAGCAGTTAAGCACTCTTTTCTTTTTGTATTCTCAGCATCCTTCTATAGAACCACATCTCTGTAGCCTCAAGTCTCCTCTTCATCTGTGAGGAGATTGTCCAGCATTCACTGCCATATAGGAGGATTGATATTACATAGCAGTTAAGCACTTTTTCTTTGTATTCTCAGCATCCTTCTATAGAACCACATCTCTGTAGCCTCAAGTCTCCTCTTCATCTGTGAGGAGATTGTCCAGCATTCACTGCCATATAGGAGGATTGATATTACATAGCAGTTAAGCACTGTATTTTCTTTGTATTCTCAGCATCCTTTCTATAGAACCACATCTCATAGCAGTTAAGCACTCCTTTGTATTCAAGTCATCTCTGTAGCCTCAAGTCTTTCATCTGTGAGGAGATTGTCCAGCATTCACTGCCATATAGGAGGATTGATATTACATAGCAGTTAAGCACTCTTTTCTTTGTATTCTCAGCATCCTTCTATAGAACCACATCTCTGTAGCCTCAAGTCCCCTCTTCATCTGTGAGGAGATTGTCCAGCATTCACTGCCATATAGGAGGATTGATATTACATAGCAGTTAAGCACTCTTTTCTTTGTATTCTCAGCATCCTTCTATAGAACCACATCTCTGTAGCCTCAAGTCTCCTCTTCATCTGTGAGGAGATTGTCCAGCATTCACTGCCATATAGGAGGATTGATATTACATAGCAGTTAAGCACTCTTTTCTTTGTATTCTCAGCATCCTTCTATAGAACCACATCTCTGTAGCCTCAAGTCTCCTCTTCATCTGTGAGGAGATTGTCCAGCATTCACTGCCACATAGGAGGATTGATATTACATAGCAGTTAAGCACTCTTTTCTTTGTATTCACAGCATCCTTCTATAGAACCACATCTCTGTAGCCTCAAGTCTCCTCTTCATCTGTGAGGAGATTGTCCAGCATTCACTGCCACATAGGAGGATTGATATTACATAGCATTTAAGCACTCTTTTTTTTGCATTCTCAGCATCCTTCTATAGAACCACATCTCTGTAGCCTCAAGTCTCCTCTTCATCTGTGAGGAGATTGTCCAGCATTCACTGCCACATCTCTGTATCAAGGAGGATTGATATTCACATAGCAGGATTAAGCACTCTTTTCTTTGTATTCTCAGCATCCTTCTATAGAACCACATCTCTGTAGCCTCAAGTCTCCTCTTCATCTGTGAGGAGATTGTCCAGCATTCACTGCCATATAGGAGGATTGATATTACATAGCAGTTAAGCACTCTTTTCTTTGTATTCTCAGCATCCTTCTATAGCCACATCTCTGTACATCTCCTCTTCATCTGTGAGGAGATTGTCTCTGTAGCCTCAAGTCCACATCCTCTTCATCTGTGAGGAGATTGTCCAGCATTCACTGCCATATAGGAGGATTGATATTACATAGCAGTTAAGCACTCTTTTCTTTTGTATTCTCAGCATCCTTCTATAGAACCACATCTCTGTAGCCTCAAGTCTCCTCTTCATCTGTGAGGAGATTGTCCAGCATTCACTGCCATATAGGAGGATTGATATTACATAGCAGTTAAGCACTCTTTTTCTTTGTATTCTCAGCATCCTTCTATAGAACCACATCTCTGTAGCCTCAAGTCTCCTCTTCATCTGTGAGGAGATTGTCCAGCATTCACTGCCATATAGGAGGATTGATATTACATAGCAGTTAAGCACTCTTTTTCTTTTGTATTCTCAGCATCCTTCTATAGAACCACATCTCTGTAGCCTCAAGTCTCCTCTTCATCTGTGAGGAGATTGTCCAGCATTCACTGCCATATAGGAGGATTGATATTACATAGCAGTTAAGCACTGCCAGTTAAGCACTCTTTTCTTTGTATTCTCAGCATCCTTCTATAGAACCACATCTCTGTAGCCTCAAGTCTCCTCTTCATCTGTGAGGAGATTGTCCAGCATTCACTGCCATATAGGAGGATTGATATTACATAGCAGTTAAGCACTCTTTTCTTTTATTCTCAGCATTCTCAGCCATCCTTCTATATCTGAACCACATCTCCATGTAGGAGGATTGATATTACAAGTCTTAATAACTCTTTTCTTCATCTGTGAGGACATTCTGTCCTCAAGTCTCCTTCATCTGTGAGGAGATTGTCCATTCATGCCATTTTGGAGGATTGATATTACATAGCAGTTAAGCACTCTTTTCTTTGTATTCTCAGCATCCTTCTATAGAACCACATCTCTGTAGTCTCAAGTCTCCTCTTCATCTGTGAGGAGATTGTCCAGTATTCACTGCCATATAGGAGGATTGATATTACATAGCAGTTAAGCACTCTTTTCTTTGTATTCTCAGCATCCTTCTATAGAACCACATCTCTGTAGCCTCAAGTCTCCTCTTCATCTGTGAGGAGATTGTCCAGCATTCACTGCCATATAGGAGGATTGATATTACATAGCAGTTAAGCACTCTTTTCTTTGTATTCTCAGCATCCTTCTATAGAACCACATCTCTGTAGCCTCAAGTCTCCTCTTCATCTGTGAGGAGATTGTCCAGCATTCACTGCCATATAGGAGGATTGATATTACATAGCAGTTAAGCACTCTTTTCTTTGTATTCTCAGCATCCTTCTATAGAACCACATCTCTGTAGCCTCAAGTCTCCTCTTCATCTGTGAGGAGATTGTCCAGCATTCACTGCCATATAGGAGGATTGATATTACATAGCAGTTAAGCACTCTTTTCTTTGTATTCTCAGCATCCTTCTATAGAACCACATCTCTGTAGCCTCAAGTCTCCTCTTCATCTGTGAGGAGATTGTCCAGCATTCACTGCCATATAGGAGGATTGATATTACATAGCAGTTAAGCACTCTTTTCTTTGTATTCTCAGCATCCTTCTATAGAACCACATCTCTGTAGCCTCAAGTCTCCTCTTCATCTGTGAGGAGATTGTCCAGCATTCACTGCCATATAGGAGGATTGATATTACATAGCAGTTAAGCACTCTTTTCTTTGTATTCTCAGCATCCTTCTATAGAACCACATCTCTGTAGCCTCAAGTCTCCTCTTCATCTGTGAGGAGATTGTCCAGCATTCACTGCCATATAGGAGGATTGATATTACATAGCAGTTAAGCACTCTTTTCTTTGTATTCTCAGCATCCTTCTATAGAACCACATCTCTGTAGCCTCAAGTCTCCTCTTCATCTGTGAGGAGATTGTCCAGCATTCACTGCCATATAGGAGGATTGATATTACATAGCAGTTAAGCACTCTTTTCTTTGTATTCTCAGCATCCTTCTATAGAACCACATCTCTGTAGCCTCAAGTCTCCTCTTCATCTGTGAGGAGATTGTCCAGCATTCACTGCCATATAGGAGGATTGATATTACATAGCAGTTAAGCACTCTTTTCTTTGTATTCTCAGCATCCTTCTATAGAACCACATCTCTGTAGCCTCAAGTCTCCTCTTCATCTGTGAGGAGATTGTCCAGCATTCACTGCCATATAGGAGGATTGATATTACATAGCAGTTAAGCACTCTTTTCTTTGTATTCTCAGCATCCTTCTATAGAACCACATCTCTGTAGCCTCAAGTCTCCTCTTCATCTGTGAGGAGATTGTCCAGCATTCACTGCCATATAGGAGGATTGATATTACATAGCAGTTAAGCACTCTTTTTCATCTGTGAGGAGATTGTCCAGCATTTGTATTCTCAGCATCCTTCTATAGAACCACATCTCTGTAGCCTCAAGTCTCCTCTTCATCTGTGAGGAGATTGTCCAGCATTCACTGCCATATAGGAGGATTGATATTACATAGCAGTTAAGCACTCTTTTCTTTGTATTCTCAGCATCCTTCTATAGAACCACATCTCTGTAGCCTCAAGTCTCCTCTTCATCTGTGAGGAGATTGTCCAGCATTCACTGCCATATAGGAGGATTGATATTACATAGCAGTTAAGCACTCTTTTTTTTTGTATTCTCAGCATCCTTCTATAGAACCACATCTCTGTAGCCTCAAGTCTCCTCTTCATCTGTGAGGCCATTTAGGAGGATTGTCCAGCATTCACTGCCATATCTGTGAGGAGGATTGATATTACATAGCAGTTAAGCACTCTTTTCTTTGTATTCTCAGCATCCTTCTATAGAACCACATCTCTGTAGCCTCAAGTCTCCTCTTCATCTGTGAGGAGATTGTCCAGCATTCACTGCCATATAGGAGGATTGATATTACATAGCAGTTAAGCACTCTTTTCTTTGTATTCTCAGCATCCTTCTATAGAACCACATCTCTGTAGCCTCAAGTCTCCTCTTCATCTGTGAGGAGATTGTCCAGCATTCACTGCCATATAGGAGGATTGATATTACATAGCAGTTAAGCACTCTTTTCTTTGTATTCTCAGCATCCTTCTATAGAACCACATCTCTGTAGCCTCAAGTCTCCTCTTCATCTGTGAGGAGATTGTCCAGCATTCACTGCCATATAGGAGGATTGATATTACATAGCAGTTAAGCACTCTTTTCTTTGTATTCTCAGCATCCTTCTATAGAACCACATCTCTGTAGCCTCAAGTCTCCTCTTCATCTGTGAGGAGATTGTCCAGCATTCACTGCCATATAGGAGGATTGATATTACATAGCAGTTAAGCACTCTTTTCTTTGTATTCTCAGCATCCTTCTATAGAACCACATCTCTGTAGCCTCAAGTCTCCTCTTCATCTGTGAGGAGATTGTCCAGCATTCACTGCCATATAGGAGGATTGATATTACATAGCAGTTAAGCACTCTTTTCTTTGTATTCTCAGCATCCTTCTATAGAACCACATCTCTGTAGCCTCAAGTCTCCTCTTCATCTGTGAGGAGATTGTCCAGCATTCACTGCCATATAGGAGGATTGATATTACATAGCAGTTAAGCACTCTTTTCTTTGTATTCTCAGCATCCTTCTATAGAACCACATCTCTGTAGCCTCAAGTCTCCTCTTCATCTGTGAGGAGATTGTCCAGCATTCACTGCCATATAGGAGGATTGATATTACATAGCAGTTAAGCACTCTTTTCTTTGTATTCTCAGCATCCTTCTATAGAACCACATCTCTGTAGCCTCAAGTCTCCTCTTCATCTGTGAGGAGATTGTCCAGCATTCACTGCCATATAGGAGGATTGATATTAAACATAGCATCCTTATAGAACACATCTTTTCTTTTCATCTGTATTCTCAGCATCCTTCTATAGAACCATTCTCATCTCTATAGAACCACATCTCTGTAGCTCAAGTCTCCTCTTCATCTGTGAGGAGATTGTCCAGCATTCACTGCCATATAGGAGGATTGATATTACATAGTAGTTAAGCACTCTTTTCTTTGTATTCTCAGCATCCTTCTATAGAACCACATCTCTGTAGCCTCAAGTCTCCTCTTCATCTGTGAGGAGATTGTCCAGCATTCACTGCCATATAGGAGGATTGATATTACATAGCAGTTAAGCACTCTTTTCTTTGTATTCTCAGCATCCTTCTATAGAACCACATCTCTGTAGCCTCAAGTCTCCTCTTCATCTGTGAGGAGATTGTCCAGCATTCACTGCCATATAGGAGGATTGATATTACATAGCAGTTAAGCACTCTTTTCTTTGTATTCTCAGCATCCTTCTATAGAACCACATCTCTGTAGCCTCAAGTCTCCTCTTCATCTGTGAGGAGATTGTCCAGCATTCACTGCCATATAGGAGGATTGATATTACATAGCAGTTAAGCACTCTTTTCTTTGTATTCTCAGCATCCTTCTATAGAACCACATCTCTGTAGCCTCAAGTCTCCTCTTCATCTGTGAGGAGATTGTCCAGCATTCACTGCCATATAGGAGGATTGATATTACATAGCAGTTAAGCACTCTTTTCTTTTGTATTCTCAGCATCCTTCTATAGAACCACATCTCTGTAGCCTCAAGTCTCCTCTTCATCTGTGAGGAGATTGTCCAGCATTCACTGCCATATAGGAGGATTGATATTACATAGCAGTTAAGCACTCTTTTTTCTTTGTATTCTCAGCATCCTTCTATAGAACCACATCTCTGTAGCCTCAAGTCTCCTCTTCATCTGTGAGGAGATTGTCCAGCATTCACTGCCATATAGGAGGATTGATATTACATAGCAGTTAAGCACTCTTTTCTTTGTATTCTCAGCATCCTTCTATAGAACCACATCTCTGTAGCCTCAAGTCTCCTCTTCATCTGTGAGGAGATTGTCCAGCATTCACTGCCATATAGGAGGATTGATATTACATAGCAGTTAAGCACTCTTTTTCTTTGTATTCTCAGCATCCTTCTATAGAACCACATCTCTGTAGCCTCAAGTCTCCTCTTCATCTGTGAGGAGATTGTCCAGCATTCACTGCCATATAGGAGGATTGATATTACATAGCAGTTAAGCACTCTTTTCTTTGTATTCTCAGCATCCTTCTATAGAACCACATCTCTGTAGCCTCAAGTCTCCTCTTCATCTGTGAGGAGATTTGTCCATCACTGCCATTTAGGAGGATTGGAGTTAATCTGTGAACCATCTTTTTTTGTCCATATTAGAAGGATTGATATTCCAGCATCCTTTGTATTCTCAGCATCCTTCTATAGAACCACATCTCTGTAGCCTCAAGTCTCCTCTTCATCTGTGAGGAGATTGTCCAGCATTCACTGCCATATAGGAGGATTGATATTACATAGCAGTTAAGCACTCTTTTCTTTGTATTCTCAGCATCCTTCTATAGAACCACATCTCTGTAGCCTCAAGTCTCCTCTTCATCTGTGAGGAGATTGTCCAGCATTCACTGCCATATAGGAGGATTGATATTACATAGCAGTTAAGCACTCTTTTTTTCTTGTATTCTCAGCATCCTTCTATAGAACCACATCTCTGTAGCCTCAAGTCTCCTCTTCATCTGTGAGGAGATTGTCCAGCATTCACTGCCATATAGGAGGATTGATATTACATAGCAGTTAAGCACTCTTTTCTTTGTATTCTCAGCATCCTTCTATAGAACCACATCTCTGTAGCCTCAAGTCTCCTCTTCATCTGTGAGGAGATTGTCCAGCATTCACTGCCATATAGGAGGATTGATATTACATAGCAGTTAAGCACTCTTTTCTTTGTATTCTCAGCATCCTTCTATAGAACCACATCTCTGTAGCCTCAAGTCTCCTCTTCATCTGTGAGGAGATTGTCCAGCATTCACTGCCATATAGGAGGATTGATATTACATAGCAGTTAAGCACTCTTTTTTTTTTGTATTCTCAGCATCCTTCTATAGAACCACATCTCTGTAGCCTCAAGTCTCCTCTTCATCTGTGAGGAGATTGTCCAGCATTCACTGCCATATAGGAGGATTGATATTACATAGCAGTTAAGCACTCTTTTCTTTGTATTCTCAGCATCCTTCTATAGAACCACATCTCTGTAGCCTCAAGTCTCCTCTTCATCTGTGAGGAGATTGTCCAGCATTCACTGCCATATAGGAGGATTGATATTACATAGCAGTTAAGCACTCTTTTCTTTGTATTCTCAGCATCCTTCTATAGAACCACATCTCTGTAGCCTCAAGTCTCCTCTTCATCTGTGAGGAGATTGTCCAGCATTCACTGCCATATAGGAGGATTGATATTACATAGCAGTTAAGCACTCTTTTCTTTGTATTCTCAGCATCCTTCTATAGAACCACATCTCTGTAGCCTCAAGTCTCCTCTTCATCTGTGAGGAGATTGTCCAGCATTCACTGCCATATAGGAGGATTGATATTACATAGCAGTTAAGCACTCTTTTCTTTGTATTCTCAGCATCCTTCTATAGAACCACATCTCTGTAGCCTCAAGTCTCCTCTTCATCTGTGAGGAGATTGTCCAGCATTCACTGCCATATAGGAGGATTGATATTACATAGCAGTTAAGTTAACATCTTTTTCTTTGTATTCTCAGCATCCTTCTATAGAACCACATCTCTGTAGCCTCAAGTCTCCTCTTCATCTGTGAGGAGATTGTCCAGCATTCACTGCCATATAGGAGGATTGATATTACATAGCAGTTAAGCACTCTTTTCTTTGTATTCTCAGCATCCTTCTATAGAACCACATCTCTGTAGCCTCAAGTCTCCTCTTCATCTGTGAGAGATTGTCCAGCATTCACTGCCATATAGGAGGATTGATATTACATTAGCAGTTAAGCACTCTTTTCTTTGTATTCTCAGCATCATCCTCATAGAACCACATCTCTGTAGCCTCAAGTCTCCTCTTCATCTGTGAGGAGATTGTCCAGCATTCACTGCCATATAGGAGGATTGATATTACATAGCAGTTAAGCACTCTTTTCTTTGTATTCTCAGCATCCTTCTATAGAACCACATCTCTGTAGCCTCAAGTCTCCTCTTCATCTGTGATCTGTGATTGTCCAGCATTCACTGCCATATAGGAGGATTGATATTACATAGCAGTTAAGCACTCTTTTCTTTGTATTCTCAGCATCCTTCTATAGAACCACATCTCTGTAGCCTCAAGTCTCCTCTTCATCTGTGAGGAGATTGTCCAGCATTCACTGCCATATAGGAGGATTGATATTACATAGCAGTTAAGCACTCTTTTCTTTGTATTCTCAGCATCCTTCTATAGAACCACATCTCTGTAGCCTCAAGTCTCCTCTTCATCTGTGAGGAGATTGTCCAGCATTCACTGCCATATAGGAGGATTGATATTACATAGCAGTTAAGCACTCTTTTCTTTGTATTCTCAGCATCCTTCTATAGAACCACATCTCTGTAGCCTCAAGTCTCCTCTTCATCTGTGAGGAGATTGTCCAACCTTCACTGCCATATAGGAGGATTGATATTACATAGCAGTTAAGCACTCTTTTCTTTGAATTCTCAGCATCCTTCTATAGAACCACATCTCTGTAGCCTCAAGTCTCCTCTTCATCTGTGAGGAGATTGTCCAGTATTCACTGCCATATAGGAGGATTGATATTACATAGCAGTTAAGCACTCTTTTTTTGTATTCTCAGCATCCTTCTATAGAACCACATCTCTGTAGCCTCAAGTCTCCTCTTCATCTGTGAGGAGATTGTCCAGCATTCACTGCCATATAGGAGGATTGATATTACATAGCAGTTAAGCACTCTTTTCTTTGTATTCTCAGCATCCTTCTATAGAACCACATCTCTGTAGCCTCAAGTCTCCTCTTCATCTGTGAGGAGATTGTCCAGCATTCACTGCCATATAGGAGGATTGATATTACATAGCAGTTAAGCACTCTTTTCTTTGTATTCTCAGCATCCTTCTATAGAACCACATCTCTGTAGCCTCAAGTCTCCTCTTCATCTGTGAGGAGATTGTCCAGCATTCACTGCCATATAGGAGGATTGATATTACATAGCAGTTAAGCACTCTTTTCTTTGTATTCTCAGCATCCTTCTATAGAACCACATCTCTGTAGCCTCAAGTCTCCTCTTCATCTGTGAGGAGATTGTCCAGCATTCACTGCCATATAGGAGGATTGATATTACATAGCAGTTAAGCACTCTTTTCTTTGTATTCTCAGCATCCTTCTATAGAACCACATCTCTGTAGCCTCAAGTCTCCTCTTCATCTGTGAGGAGATTGTCCAGCATTCACTGCCATATAGGAGGATTGATATTACATAGCAGTTAAGCACTCTTTTTTTTTGTTTCTCAGCATCCTTCTATAGAACCACATCTCTGTAGCCTCAAGTCTCCTTTCATCTGTGAGGAGATTGTCCAGCATTCACTGCCATATAGGAGGATTGATATTACATAGCAGTTAAGCACTCTTTTCTTTTGTATTCTCAGCATCCTTCTATAGAACCACATCTCTCTGTACCTCAAGTCTCCTCTTCATCTGTGAGGAGATTGTCCAGCATTCACTGCCATATAGGAGGATTGATATTACATAGCAGTTAAGCACTCTTTTCTTTGTATTCTCAGCATCCTTCTATAGAACCACATCTCTGTAGCCTCAAGTCTCCTCTTCATCTGTGAGGAGATTGTCCAGCATTCACTGCCATATAGGAGGATTGATATTACATAGCAGTTAATTGACTCTTTTTTTTCTTTGTATTCTCAGCATCCTTCTATAGAACCACATCTCTGTAGCCTCAAGTCTCCTCTTCATCTGTGAGGAGATTGTCCAGCATTCACTGCCATATAGGAGGATTGATATTACATAGCAGTTAAGCACTCTTTTCTTTGTATTCTCAGCATCCTTCTATAGAACCACATCTCTGTAGCCTCAAGTCTCCTCTTCATCTGTGAGGAGATTGTCCAGCATTCACTGCCATATAGGAGGATTGATTACATAGCAGTTACTCTTTTCTTTGTTTCTCAAGCATCCTCTTTTCTCTGTAGCCTCAAGTCTCTCTTCATTCTCCAGCATTTTGCAGAACCATCTCTGTAGCCTCATTCTCAGCATCCTTCTATAGAACCACATCTCTGTAGCCTCAAGTCTCCTCTTCATCTGTGAGGAGATTGTCCAGCATTCACTGCCACATAGGAGGATTGATATTACATAGCAGTTAAGCACTCTTTTCTTTGTATTCTCAGCATCCTTCTATAGAACCACATCTCTGTAGCCTCAAGTCTCCTCTTCATCTGTGAGGAGATTGTCCAGCATTCACTGCCACATAGGAGGATTGATATTACATAGCAGTTAAGCACTCTTTTCTTTGTATTCTCAGCATCCTTCTATAGAACCACATCTCTGTAGCCTCAAGTCTCCTCTTCATCTGTGAGGAGATTGTCCAGCATTCACTGCCATATAGGAGGATTGATATTACATAGCAGTTAAGCACTCTTTTCTTTGTATTCTCAGCATCCTTCTATAGAACCACATCTCTGTAGCCTCAAGTCTCCTCTTCATCTGTGAGGAGATTGTCCAGCATTCACTGCCATATAGGAGGATTGATATTACATAGCAGTTAAGCACTCTTTTCTTTGTATTCTCAGCATCCTTCTATAGAACCACATCTCTGTAGCCTCAAGTCTCCTCTTCATCTGTGAGGAGATTGTCCAGCATTCACTGCCATATAGGAGGATTGATATTACATAGCAGTTAAGCACTCTTTTCTTTGTATTCTCAGCATCCTTCTATAGAACCACATCTCTGTAGCCTCAAGTCTCCTCTTCATCTGTGAGGAGATTGTCCAGCATTCACTGCCATATTCACTGAGGATTGATATTACATAGCAGTTAAGCACTCTTTTCTTTGTATTCTCAGCATCCTTCTATAGAACCACATCTCTGTAGCCTCAAGTCTCCTCTTCATCTGTGAGGAGATTGTCCAGCATTCACTGCCATATAGGAGGATTGATATTACATAGCAGTTAAGCACTCTTTTCTTTGTATTCTCAGCATCCTTCTATAGAACCACATCTCTGTAGCCTCAAGTCTCCTCTTCATCTGTGAGGAGATTGTCCAGCATTCACTGCCATATAGGAGGATTGATATTACATAGCAGTTAAGCACTCTTTTCTTTGTATTCTCAGCATCCTTCTATAGAACCACATCTCTGTAGCCTCAAGTCTCCTCTTCATCTGTGAGGAGATTGTCCAGCATTCACTGCCATATAGGAGGATTGATATTACATAGCAGTTAAGCACTCTTTTTTTTTTGTATTCTCAGCATCCTTCTATAGAACCACATCTCTGTAGCCTCAAGTCTCCTCTTCATCTGTGAGGAGATTGTCCAGCATTCACTGCCATATAGGAGGATTGATATTACATAGCAGTTAATCACTCTTTTCTTTGTATTCTCAGCATCCTTCTATAGAACCACACATCTCTGTAGCCTCAAGTCTCCTCTTCATCTGTGAGGAGATTGTCCAGCATTCACTGCCATATAGGAGGATTGATATTACATAGCAGTTAATCACTCTTTTCTTTGTATTCTCAGCATCCTTCTATAGAACCACATCTCTGTAGCCTCAAGTCTCCTCTTCATCTGTGAGGAGATTGTCCAGCATTCACTGCCATATAGGAGGATTGATATTACATAGCAGTTAAGCACTCTTTTCTTTGTATTCTCAGCATCCTTCTATAGAACCACATCTCTGTAGCCTCAAGTCTCCTCTTCATCTGTGAGGAGATTGTCCAGCATTCACTGCCATATAGGAGGATTGATATTACATAGCAGTTAAGCACTCTTTTCTTTGTATTCTCAGCATCCTTCTATAGAACCACATCTCTGTAGCCTCAAGTCTCCTCTTCATCTGTGAGGAGATTGTCCAGCATTCACTGCCATATAGGAGGATTGATATTACATAGCAGTTAAGCACTCTTTTCTTTTGTATTCTCAGCATCCTTCTATAGAACCACATCTCTGTAGCCTCAAGTCTCCTCTTCATCTGTGAGGAGATTGTCCAGCATTCACTGCCATATAGGAGGATTGATATTACATAGCAGTTAAGCACTCTTTTCTTTGTATTCTCAGCATCCTTCTATAGAACCACATTTTAGCCTCAAGTCTCCTCTTCATCTATTCTCAGCATTCCTGCCATATAGAACCACATCTCTTTGTTCTCAGCATCCTTCTAAGTCTCTGTAGCCTCTTCATCTGTGAGGAGATTGTCCAGCATTCACTGCCATATAGGAGGATTGATATTACATAGCAGTTAAGCACTCTTTTCTTTGTATTCTCAGCATCCTTCTATAGAACCACATCTCTGTAGCCTCAAGTCTCCTCTTCATCTGTGAGGAGATTGTCCAGCATTCACTGCCATATAGGAGGATTGATATTACATAGCAGTTAAGCACTCTTTTCTTTGTATTCTCAGCATCCTTCTATAGAACCACATCTCTGTAGCCTCAAGTCTCCTCTTCATCTGTGAGGAGATTGTCCAGCATTCACTGCCATATAGGAGGATTGATATTACATAGCAGTTAAGCACTCTTTTCTTTGTATTCTCAGCATCCTTCTATAGAACCACATCTCTGTAGCCTCAAGTCTCCTCTTCATCTGTGAGGAGATTGTCCAGCATTCACTGCCATTTTGGAGGATTGATATTACATAGCAGTTAAGCACTCTTTTCTTTGTATTCTCAGCATCCTTCTATAGAACCACATCTCTGTAGCCTCAAGTCTCCTCTTCATCTGTGAGGAGATTGTCCAGCATTCACTGCCATATAGGAGGATTGATATTACATAGCAGTTAAGCACTCTTTTCTTTGTATTCTCAGCATCCTTCTATAGAACCACATCTCTGTAGCCTCAAGTCTCCTCTTCATCTGTGAGGAGATTGTCCAGCATTCACTGCCATTTTCGAGGATTGATATTACATAGCAGTTAAGCACTCTTTTCTTTTGTATTCTCAGCATCCTTCTATAGAACCACATCTCTGTGTAGCCTCAAGTCTCCGCTTCATCTGTGAGGAGATTGTCCAGCATTCCCTGCCATATAGGAGGATTGATAATTACATAGCAGTTACGCTCTCTTTTCTTTGTATTCTCAGCATCTTTCTATAGAACCACATCTCTGTAGCCTCAAGTCTCCTCTTCCTCTGTGAGGAGATTGTCCATCATTCACTGCCATATAGGAGGATTGATATTACATAGCAGTTAAGCACTCTTTTCTTTGTATTCTCAGCATCCTTCTATAGAACCACATCTCTGTAGCCTCAAGTCTCCTCTTCATCTGTGAGGAGATTGTCCAGCATTCACTGCCATATAGGAGGATTGATATTACATAGCAGTTAACTCTTTATTCTCTTTCTTTGTATTCTCAGCATCCTTCTATAGAACCACATCTCTGTAGCCTCAAGTCTCCTCTTCATCTGTGAGGAGATTGTCCAGCATTCACTGCCATATAGAAGGATTGATATTACATAGCAGTTAAGCACTCTTTTCTTTGTATTCTCAGCATCCTTCTATAGAACCACATCTCTGTAGCCTCAAGTCTCCTCTTCATCTGTGAGGAGATTGTCCAGCATTCACTGCCATATAGGAGGATTGATATTACATAGCAGTTAAGCACTCTTTTTTGTTTGTATTCTCAGCATCCTTCTATAGAACCACATCTCTGTAGCCTCAAGTCTCCTCTTCATCTGTGAGGAGATTGTCCAGCATTCACTGCCATATAGGAGGATTGATATTACATAGCAGTTAAGCACTCTTTTTCTTTGTATTCTCAGCATCCTTCTATAGAACCACATCTCTGTAGCCTCAAGTCTCCTCTTCATCTGTGAGGAGATTGTCCAGCATTCACTGCCATAGGAGGATTGATATTACATAGCAGTTAAGCACTCTTTTCTTTGTATTCTCAGCATCCTTCTATAGAACCACATCTCTGTAGCCTCAAGTCTCCTCTTCATCTGTGAGGAGATTGTCCAGCATTCACTGCCATATAGGAGGATTGATATTACATAGCAGTTAAGCACTCTTTTCTTTGTATTCTCAGCATCCTTCTATAGAACCACATCTCTGTAGCCTCAAGTCTCCTCTTCATCTGTGAGGAGATTGTCCAGCATTCACTGCCATATAGGAGGATTGATATTACATAGCAGTTAAGCACTCTTTTCTTTGTATTCTCAGCATCCTTCTATAGAACCACATCTCTGTAGCCTCAAGTCTCCTCTTCATCTGTGAGGAGATTGTCCAGCATTCACTGCCATATAGGAGGATTGATATTACATAGCAGTTAAGCACTCTTTTCTTTGTATTCTCAGCATCCTTCTATAGAACCACATCTCTGTAGCCTCAAGTCTCCTCTTCATCTGTGAGGAGATTGTCCAGCATTCACTGCCATATAGGAGGATTGATATTACATAGCAGTTAAGCACTCTTTTCTTTGTATTCTCAGCATCCTTCTATAGAACCACATCTCTGTAGCCTCAAGTCTCCTCTTCATCTGTGAGGAGATTGTCCAGCATTCACTGCCATATAGGAGGATTGATATTACATAGCAGTTAAGCACTCTTTTCTTTGTATTCTCAGCATCCTTCTATAGAACCACATCTCTGTAGCCTCAAGTCTCCTCTTCATCTGTGAGGAGATTGTCCAGCATTCACTGCCATATAGGAGGATTGATATTACATAGCAGTTAAGCACTTCTTTTCTTTTGTCATTCTCTTCAGCATCCTTCTATAGAACCACATCTTTTCTGTATTCTCAGCCTCAAGTCTCCTCTTCATCTGTGATCTGGAGGAGATTGTCCAGCATTCACTGCCATATAGGAGGATTGATATTACATAGCAGTTAAGCACTCTTTTCTTTGTATTCTCAGCATCCTTCTATAGAACCACATCTCTGTAGCCTCAAGTCTCCTCTTCATCTGTGAGGAGATTGTCCAGCATTCACTGCCATATAGGAGGATTGATATTACATAGCAGTTAAGCACTCTTTTCTTTGTATTCTCAGCATCCTTCTATAGAACCACATCTCTGTAGCCTCAAGTCTCCTCTTCATCTGTGAGGAGATTGTCCAGCATTCACTGCCATATAGGAGGATTGATATTACATAGCAGTTAAGCACTCTTTTTTTTTCTCAGTATTCTCAGCATCCTTCTATAGAACCACATCTCTTTGTATTCTCAGCCTCAAGTCTCCTCTTCATCTGTGTGAGGAGATTGTCCAGCATTCACTGCCATATAGGAGGATTGATATTACATAGCAGTTAAGCACTCTTTTCTTTGTATTCTCAGCATCCTTCTATAGAACCACATCTCTGTAGCCTCAAGTCTCCTCTTCATCTGTGAGGAGATTGTCCAGCATTCACTGCCATATAGGAGGATTGATATTACATAGCAGTTAAGCACTCTTTTCTTTGTATTCTCAGCATCCTTCTATAGAACCACATCTCTGTAGCCTCAAGTCTCCTCTTCATCTGTGAGGAGATTGTCCAGCATTCACTGCCATATAGGAGGATTGATATTACATAGCAGTTAAGCACTCTTTTCTTTGTATTCTCAGCATCCTTCTATAGAACCACATCTCTGTAGCCTCAAGTCTCCTCTTCATCTGTGAGGAGATTGTCCAGCATTCACTGCCATATAGGAGGATTGATATTACATAGCAGTTAAGCACTCTTTTCTTTGTATTCTCAGCATCCTTCTATAGAACCACATCTCTGTAGCCTCAAGTCTCCTCTTCATCTGTGAGGAGATTGTCCAGCATTCACTGCCATATAGGAGGATTGATATTACATAGCAGTTAAGCACTCTTTTCTTTGTATTCTCAGCATCCTTCTATAGAACCACATCTCTGTAGCCTCAAGTCTCCTCTTCATCTGTGATCTTCACTGCCATATAGGAGGATTGATATTACATAGCAGTTAAGCACTCTTTTCTTTGTATTCTCAGCATCCTTCTATAGAACCACATCTCTGTAGCCTCAAGTCTCCTCTTCATCTGTGAGGAGATTGTCCAGCATTCACTGCCATATAGGAGGATTGATATTACATAGCAGTTAAGCACTCTTTTCTTTGTATTCTCAGCATCCTTCTATAGAACCACATCTCTGTAGCCTCAAGTCTCCTCTTCATCTGTGAGGAGATTGTCCAGCATTCACTGCCATATAGGAGGATTGATATTACATAGCAGTTAAGCACTCTTTTCTTTGTATTCTCAGCATCCTTCTATAGAACCACATCTCTGTAGCCTCAAGTCTCCTCTTCATCTGTGAGGAGATTGTCCAGCATTCACTGCCATATAGGAGGATTGATATTACATAGCAGTTAAGCACTCTTTTCTTTGTATTCTCAGCATCCTTCTATAGAACCACATCTCTGTAGCCTCAAGTCTCCTCTTCATCTGTGAGGAGATTGTCCAGCATTCACTGCCATATAGGAGGATTGATATTACATAGCAGTTAAGCACTCTTTTCTTTGTATTCTCAGCATCCTTCTATAGAACCACATCTCTGTAGCCTCAAGTCTCCTCTTCATCTGTGAGGAGATTGTCCAGCATTCACTGCCATATAGGAGGATTGATATTACATAGCAGTTAAGCACTCTTTTCTTTGTATTCTCAGCATCCTTCTATAGAACCACATCTCTGTAGCCTCAAGTCTCCTCTTCATCTGTGAGGAGATTGTCCAGCATTCACTGCCATATAGGAGGATTGATATTACATAGCAGTTAAGCACTCTTTTCTTTGTATTCTCAGCATCCTTCTATAGAACCACATCTCTGTAGCCTCAAGTCTCCTCTTCATCTGTGAGGAGATTGTCCAGCATTCACTGCCATATAGGAGGATTGATATTACATAGCAGTTAAGCACTCTTTTCTTTGTATTCTCAGCATCCTTCTATAGAACCACATCTCTGTAGCCTCAAGTCTCCTCTTCATCTGTGAGGAGATTGTCCAGCATTCACTGCCATATAGGAGGATTGATATTACATAGCAGTTAAGCACTCTTTTCTTTGAATTCTCAGCATCCTTCTATAGAACCACATCTCTGTAGCCTCAAGTCTCCTCTTCATCTGTGAGGAGATTGTCCAGTATTCACTGCCATATAGGAGGATTGATATTACATAGCAGTTAAGCACTCTTTTCTTTGTATTCTCAGCATCCTTCTATAGAACCACATCTCTGTAGCCTCAAGTCTCCTCTTCATCTGTGTGGAGATTGTCCAGCATTCACTGCCATATAGGAGGATTGATATTACATAGCAGTTAAGCACTTTTTTTTCTTTGTATTCTCAGCATCCTTCTATAGAACCACATCTCTGTTGCCTCAAGTCTCCTCTTCATCTGTGAGGAAGATTGTCCAGCATTCACTGCCATATAGGAGGATTGATATTACATAGCAGTTAAGCACTCTTTTCTTTGTATTCTCAGCATCCTTCTATAGAACCACATCTCTGTAGCCTCAAGTCTCCTCTTCATCTGTGAGGAGATTGTCCAGCATTCACTGCCATATAGGAGGATTGATATTACATAGCAGTTAAGCACTCTTTTCTTTGTATTCTCAGCATCCTTCTATAGAACCACATCTCTGTAGCCTCAAGTCTCCTCTTCATCTGTGAGGAGATTGTCCAGCATTCACTGCCATATAGGAGGATTGATATTACATAGCAGTTAAGCACTCTTTTCTTTGTATTCTCAGCATCCTTCTATAGAACCACATCTCTGTAGCCTCAAGTCTCCTCTTCATCTGTGAGGAGATTGTCCAGCATTCACTGCCATATAGGAGGATTGATATTACATAGCAGTTAAGCACTTTTTCTTTGTATTCTCAGCATCCTTCTATAGAACCACATCTCTGTAGCCTCAAGTCTCCTCTTCATCTGTGAGGAGATTGTCCAGCATTCACTGCCATATAGGAGGATTGATATTACATAGCAGTTAAGCACTCTTTTCTTTGTATTCTCAGCATCCTTCTATAGAACCACATCTCTGTAGCCTCAAGTCTCCTCTTCATCTGTGAGGAGATTGTCCAGCATTCACTGCCATATAGGAGGATTGATATTACATAGCAGTTAAGCACTCTTTTCTTTTGTATTCTCAGCATCCTTCTATAGAACCACATCTCTGTAGCCTCAAGTCTCCTCTTCATCTGTGAGGAGATTGTCCAGCATTCACTGCCATATAGGAGGATTGATATTACATAGCAGTTAAGCACTCTTTTCTTTGTATTCTCAGCATCCTTCTATAGAACCACATCTCTGTAGCCTCAAGTCTCCTCTTCATCTGTGAGGAGATTGTCCAGCATTCACTGCCATATAGGAGGATTGATATTACATAGCAGTTAAGCACTCTTTTCTTTGTATTCTCAGCATCCTTCTATAGAACCACATCTCTGTAGCCTCAAGTCTCCTCTTCATCTGTGAGGAGATTGTCCAGCATTCACTGCCATATAGGAGGATTGATATTACATAGCAGTTAAGCACTCTTTTCTTTGTATTCTCAGCATCCTTCTATAGAACCACATCTCTGTAGCCTCAAGTCTCCTCTTCATCTGTGAGGAGATTGTCCAGCATTCACTGCCATATAGGAGGATTGATATTATTAGCAGTTAAGCACTCTTTTCTTTGTATTCTCAGCATCCTTCTATAGAACCACATCTCTGTAGCCTTCTCTTTCATCTGTGAGGAGATTGTCCAGCATTCACTGCCATATAGGAGGATTGATATTACATAGCAGAACCTTTTTCTTTGTATTCTCAGCATCCTTCTATAGAACCACATCTCTGTAGCCTCAAGTCTCCTCTTCATCTGTGAGGAGATTGTCCAGCATTCACTGCCATATAGGAGGATTGATATTACATAGCAGTTAAGCACTCTTTTCTTTGTATTCTCAGCATCCTTCTATAGAACCACATCTCTGTAGCCTCAAGTCTCCTCTTCATCTGTGAGGAGATTGTCCAGCATTCACTGCCATATAGGAGGATTGATATTACATAGCAGTTAAGCACTCTTTTTTGTATTCTTTGTATTCTCAGCATCCTTCTATAGAACCACATCTCTGTAGCCTCAAGTCTCCTCTTCATCTGTGAGGAGATTGTCCAGCATTCACTGCCATATAGGAGGATTGATATTACATAGCAGTTAAGCACTCTTTTTCTTTGTATTCTCAGCATCCTTCTATAGAACCACATCTCTGTAGCCTCAAGTCTTCTATAGAACCACATCTCTGTAGCCTCAAGTCTCCTCTTCATCTGTGAGGAGATTGTCCAGCATTCACTGCCATATAGGAGGATTGATATTACATAGCAGTTAAGCACTCTTTTCTTTGTATTCTCAGCATCCTTCTATAGAACCACATCTCTGTAGCCTCAAGTCTCCTCTTCATCTGTGAGGAGATTGTCCAGCATTCACTGCCATATAGGAGGATTGATATTACATAGCAGTTAAGCACTCTTTTCTTTTTGTATTCTCAGCATCCTTCTATAGAACCACATCTCTGTAGCCTCAAGTCTCCTCTTCATCTGTGAGGAGATTGTCCAGCATTCACTGCCATATAGGAGGATTGATATTACATAGCAGTTAAGCACTCTTTTCTTTGTATTCTCAGCATCCTTCTATAGAACCACATCTCTGTAGCCTCAAGTCTCCTCTTCATCTGTGAGGAGATTGTCCAGCATTCACTGCCATATAGGAGGATTGATATTACATAGCAGTTAAGCACTCTTTTCTTTGTATTCTCAGCATCCTTCTATAGAACCACATCTCTTTTCTTTGTAGCCTCAAGTCTCCTCTTCATCATCTGTGAGGAGATTGTCCAGCATTCACTGCCATATAGGAGGATTGATATTACATAGCAGTTAAGCACTCTTTTCTTTGTATTCTCAGCATCCTTCTATAGAACCACATCTCTGTAGCCTCAAGTCTCCTCTTCATCTGTGAGGAGATTGTCCAGCATTCACTGCCATATAGGAGGATTGATATTACATAGCAGTTAAGCACTCTTTTCTTTGTATTCTCAGCATCCTTCTATAGAACCACATCTCTGTAGCCTCAAGTCTCCTCTTCATCTGTGAGGAGATTGTCCAGCATTCACTGCCATATAGGAGGATTGATATTACATAGCAGTTAAGCACTCTTTTCTTTGTATTCTCAGCATCCTTCTATAGAACCACATCTCTGTAGCCTCAAGTCTCCTCTTCATCTGTGAGGAGATTGTCCAGCATTCACTGCCATATAGGAGGATTGATATTACATAGCAGTTAAGCACTCTTTTCTTTGTATTCTCAGCATCCTTCTATAGAACCACATCTCTGTAGCCTCAAGTCTCCTCTTCATCTGTGAGGAGATTGTCCAGCATTCACTGCCATATAGGAGGATTGATATTACATAGCAGTTAAGCACATCTTTTCTTTGTATTCTCAGCATCCTTCTATAGAACCACATCTCTGTAGCCTCAAGTCTCCTCTTCATCTGTGAGGAGATTGTCCAGCATTCACTGCCATATAGGAGGATTGATATTACATAGCAGTTAAGCACTCTTTTCTTTGTATTCTCAGCATCCTTCTATAGAACCACATCTCTGTAGCCTCAAGTCTCCTCTTCATCTGTGAGGAGATTGTCCAGCATTCACTGCCATATAGGAGGATTGATATTACATAGCAGTTAAGCACTCTTTTCTTTGTATTCTCAGCATCCTTCTATAGAACCACATCTCTGTAGCCTCAAGTCTCCTCTTCATCTGTGAGGAGATTGTCCAGCATTCACTGCCATATAGGAGGATTGATATTACATAGCAAGCACTTAAGCACCTCTTTTCTTTGTATTCTCAGCATCCTTCTATAGAACCACATCTCTGTCTCTGTAGCCTCAAGTCTCCTCTTCATCTGTGAGGAGATTGTCCAGCATTCACTGCCATATAGGAGGATTGATATTACATAGCAGTTAAGCACTCTTTTCTTTGTATTCTCAGCATCCTTCTATAGAACCACATCTCTGTAGCCTCAAGTCTCCTCTTCATCTGTGAGGAGATTGTCCAGCATTCACTGCCATATAGGAGGATTGATATTACATAGCAGTTAAGCACTCTTTTCTTTGTATTCTCAGCATCCTTCTATAGAACCACATCTCTGTAGCCTCAAGTCTCCTCTTCATCTGTGAGGAGATTGTCCAGCATTCACTGCCATATAGGAGGATTGATATTACATAGCAGTTAAGCACTCTTTTCTTTGTATTCTCAGCATCCTTCTATAGAACCACATCTCTGTAGCCTCAAGTCTCCTCTTCATCTGTGATCTGGAGATTGTCCAGCATTCACTGCCATATAGGAGGATTGATATTACATAGCAGTTAAGCACTCTTTTCTTTGTATTCTCAGCATCCTTCTATAGAACCACATCTCTGTAGCCTCAAGTCTCCTCTTCATCTGTGAGGAGATTGTCCAGCATTCACTGCCATATAGGAGGATTGATATTACATAGCAGTTAAGCACTCTTTTCTTTGTATTCTCAGCATCCTTCTATAGAACCACATCTCTGTAGCCTCAAGTCTCCTCTTCATCTGTGAGGAGATTGTCCAGCATTCACTGCCATATAGGAGGATTGATATTACATAGCAGTTAAGCACTCTTTTCTTTGTATTCTCAGCATCCTTCTATAGAACCACATCTCTGTAGCCTCAAGTCTCCTCTTCATCTGTGAGGAGATTGTCCAGCATTCACTGCCATATAGGAGGATTGATATTACATAGCAGTTAAGCACTCTTTTCTTTGTATTCTCAGCATCCTTCTATAGAACCACATCTCTGTAGCCTCAAGTCTCCTCTTCATCTGTGAGGAGATTGTCCAGCATTCACTGCCATATAGGAGGATTGATATTACATAGCAGTTAAGCACTCTTTTTCTTTGTATTCTCAGCATCCTTCTATAGAACCACATCTCTGTAGCCTCAAGTCTCCTCTTCATCTGTGAGGAGATTGTCCAGCATTCACTGCCATATAGGAGGATTGATATTACATAGCAGTTAAGCACTCTTTTCTTTGTATTCTCAGCATCCTTCTATAGAACCACATCTCTGTAGCCTCAAGTCTCCTCTTCATCTGTGTGGAGATTGTCCAGCATTCACTGCCATATAGGAGGATTGATATTACATAGCAGTTAAGCACTCTTTTCTTTGTATTCTCAGCATCCTTCTATAGAACCACATCTCTGTAGCCTCAAGTCTCCTCTTCATCTGTGAGGAGATTGTCCAGCATTCACTGCCATATAGGAGGATTGATATTACATAGCAGTTAAGCACTCTTTTTCTTTGTATTCTCAGCATCCTTCTATAGAACCACATCTCTGTAGCCTCAAGTCTCCTCTTCATCTGTGAGGAGATTGTCCAGCATTCACTGCCATATAGGAGGATTGATATTACATAGCAGTTAAGCACTCTTTTCTTTGTATTCTCAGCATCCTTCTATAGAACCACATCTCTGTAGCCTCAAGTCTCCTCTTCATCTGTGAGGAGATTGTCCAGCATTCACTGCCATATAGGAGGATTGATATTACATAGCAGTTAAGCACTCTTTTCTTTGTATTCTCAGCATCCTTCTATAGAACCACATCTCTGTAGCCTCAAGTCTCCTCTTCATCTGTGAGGAGATTGTCCAGCATTCACTGCCATATAGGAGGATTGATATTACATAGCATCTCTGTAGCCTCAAGTCTCCTCTTCATCTGTTTGTCCAGCATTCACTGCCAATAGGAGGATGATATTACATAGCAGTTAAGCACTCTTTTCTTTGTATTCTCAGCATCCTTCTATAGAACCACATCTCTGTAGCCTCAAGTCTCCTCTTCATCTGTGTGGAGATTGTCCAGCATTCACTGCCATATAGGAGGATTGATATTACATAGCAGTTAAGCACTCTTTTCTTTGTATTCTCAGCATCCTTCTATAGAACCACATCTCTGTAGCCTCAAGTCTCTTCTTCATCTGTGAGGAGATTGTCCAGCATCCACTGCCATATAGGAGGATTGATATTACATAGCAGTTAAGCACTCTTTTCTTTGTATTCTCAGCATCCTTCTATAGAAACACATCTCTGTAGCCTCAAGTCTCCTCTTCATCTGTGAGGAGATTGTCCAGCATTCACTGCCATATAGGAGGATTGATATTACATAGCAGTTAAGCACTCTTTTCTTTGTATTCTCAGCATCCTTCTATAGAACCACATCTCTGTAGCCTCAAGTCTCCTCTTCATCTGTGAGGAGATTGTCCAGCATTCACTGCCATATAGGAGGATTGATATTACATAGCAGTTAAGCACTCTTTTCTTTGTATTCTCAGCATCCTTCTATAGAACCACATCTCTGTAGCCTCAAGTCTCCTCTTCATCTGTGAGGAGATTGTCCAGCATTCACTGCCATATAGGAGGATTGATATTACATAGCAGTTAAGCACTCTTTTCTTTGTATTCTCAGCATCCTTCTATAGAACCACATCTCTGTAGCCTCAAGTCTCCTCTTCATCTGTGAGGAGATTGTCCAGCATTCACTGCCATATAGGAGGATTGATATTACATAGCAGTTAAGCACTCTTTTCTTTGTATTCTCAGCATCCTTCTATAGAACCACATCTCTGTAGCCTCAAGTCTCCTCTTCATCTGTGAGGAGATTGTCCAGCATTCACTGCCATATAGGAGGATTGATATTACATAGCAGTTAAGCACTCTTTTCTTTGTATTCTCAGCATCCTTCTATAGAACCACATCTCTGTAGCCTCAAGTCTCCTCTTCATCTGTGAGGAGATTGTCCAGCATTCACTGCCATATAGGAGGATTGATATTACATAGCAGTTAAGCACTCTTTTCTTTGTATTCTCAGCATCCTTCTATAGAACCACATCTCTGTAGCCTCAAGTCTCCTCTTCATCTGTGAGGAGATTGTCCAGCATTCACTGCCATATAGGAGGATTGATATTACATAGCAGTTAATCACTCTTTTCTTTGTATTCTCAGCATCCTTCTATAGAACCACATCTCTGTAGCCTCAAGTCTCCTCTTCATCTGTGAGGAGATTGTCCAGCATTCACTGCCATATAGGAGGATTGATATTACATAGCAGTTAAGCACTCTTTTCTTTGTATTCTCAGCATCCTTCTATAGAACCACATCTCTGTAGCCTCAAGTCTCCTCTTCATCTGTGAGGAGATTGTCCAGCATTCACTGCCATATAGGAGGATTGATATTACATAGCAGTTAAGCACTCTTTTCTTTTATTCTTTGTATTCTCAGCATCCTTCTATAGAACCACATCTCTGTCCTTCTAGCCTCAAGTCTCCTCTTCATCTGTGAGGAGATTGTCCAGCATTCACTGCCATATAGGAGGATTGATATTACATAGCAGTTAAGCACTCTTTTCTTTGTATTCTCAGCATCCTTCTATAGAACCACATCTCTGTAGCCTCAAGTCTCCTCTTCATCTGTGAGGAGATTGTCCAGCATTCACTGCCATATAGGAGGATTGATATTACATAGCAGTTAAGCACTCTTTTCTTTGTATTCTCAGCATCCTTCTATAGAACCACATCTCTGTAGCCTCAAGTCTCCTCTTCATCTGTGAGGAGATTGTCCAGCATTCACTGCCATATAGGAGGATTGATATTACATAGCAGTTAAGCACTCTTTTCTTTGTATTCTCAGCATCCTTCTATAGAACCACATCTCTGTAGCCTCAAGTCTCCTCTTCATCTGTGAGGAGGATTGTCCAGCATTCACTGCCATATAGGAGGATTGATATTACATATAGGAGCAGTTAAGTTAAGCACTCTTTTCTTTGTATTCTCAGCATCCTTCTATAGAACCACATCTCTGTAGCCTCAAGTCTCCTCTTCATCTGTGAGGAGATTGTCCAGCATTCACTGCCATATAGGAGGATTGATATTACATAGCAGTTAAGCACTCTTTTCTTTGTATTCTCAGCATCCTTCTATAGAACCACATCTCTGTAGCCTCAAGTCTCCTCTTCATCTGTGAGGAGATGTGTCCAGCATGTCCAGCATTCACTGCCATATAGGAGGATTGATATTACATAGCAGTTAAGCACTCTTTTCTTTGTATTCTCAGCATCCTTCTATAGAACCACATCTCTGTAGCCTCAAGTCTCCTCTTCATCTGTGAGGAGATTGTCCAGCATTCACTGCCATATAGGAGGATTGATATTACATAGCAGTTAAGCACTCTTTTCTTTGTATTCTCAGCATCCTTCTATAGAACCACATCTCTGTAGCCTCAAGTCTCCTCTTCATCTGTGAGGAGATTGTCCAGCATTCACTGCCATATAGGAGGATTGATATTACATAGCAGTTAAGCACTCTTTTCTTTGTATTCTCAGCATCCTTCTATAGAACCACATCTCTGTAGCCTCAAGTCTCCTCTTCATCTGTGAGGAGATTGTCCAGCATTCACTGCCATATAGGAGGATTGATATTACATAGCAGTTAAGCACTCTTTTCTTTGTATTCTCAGCATCCTTCTATAGAACCACATCTCTGTAGCCTCAAGTCTCCTCTTCATCTGTGAGGAGATTGTCCAGCATTCACTGCCATATAGGAGGATTGATATTACATAGCAGTTAAGCACTCTTTTCTTTGTATTCTCAGCATCCTTCTATAGAACCACATCTCTGTCTCTGTGCCTCAAGTCTCCTCTTCATCTGTGAGGAGATTGTCCAGCATTCACTGCCATATAGGAGGATTGATATTACATAGCAGTTAAGCACTCTTTTTCTTTGTATTCTCAGCATCCTTCTATAGAACCACATCTCTGTAGCCTCAAGTCTCCTCTTCATCTGTGAGGAGATTGTCCAGCATTCACTGCCATATAGGAGGATTGATATTACATAGCAGTTAAGCACTCTTTTCTTTGTATTCTCAGCATCCTTCTATAGAACCACATCTCTGTAGCCTCAAGTCTCCTCTTCATCTGTGAGGAGATTGTCCAGCATTCACTGCCATATAGGAGGATTGATATTACATAGCAGTTAAGCACTCTTTTCTTTGTATTCTCAGCATCCTTCTATAGAACCACATCTCTGTAGCCTCAAGTCTCAGCATCCTCTTCATCTGTGTGGAGATTGTCCAGCATTCACTGCCATATAGGAGGATTGATATTACATAGCAGTTAAGCACTCTTTTCTTTGTATTCTCAGCATCCTTCTATAGAACCACATCTCTGTAGCCTCAAGTCTCCTCTTCATCTGTGAGGAGATTGTCCAGCATTCACTGCCATATAGGAGGATTGATATTACATAGCAGTTAAGCACTCTTTTCTTTGTATTCTCAGCATCCTTCTATAGAACCACATCTCTGTAGCCTCAAGTCTCCTCTTCATCTGTGAGGAGATTGTCCAGCATTCACTGCCATATAGGAGGATTGATATTACATAGCAGTTAAGCACTCTTTTCTTTGTATTCTCAGCATCCTTCTATAGAACCACATCTCTGTAGCCTCAAGTCTCCTCTTCATCTGTGAGGAGATTGTCCAGCATTCACTGCCATATAGGAGGATTGATATTACATAGCAGTTAAGCACTCTTTTCTTTGTATTCTCAGCATCCTTCTATAGAACCACATCTCTGTAGCCTCAAGTCTCCTCTTCATCTGTGAGGAGATTGTCCAGCATTCACTGCCATATAGGAGGATTGATATTACATAGCAGTTAAGCACTCTTTTCTTTGTATTCTCAGCATCCTTCTATAGAACCACATCTCTGTAGCCTCAAGTCTCCTCTTCATCTGTGAGGAGATTGTCCAGCATTCACTGCCATATAGGAGGATTGATATTACATAGCAGTTAAGCACTCTTTTCTTTGTATTCTCAGCATCCTTCTATAGAACCACATCTCTGTAGCCTCAAGTCTCCTCTTCATCTGTGAGGAGATTGTCCAGCATTCACTGCCATATAGGAGGATTGATATTACATAGCAGTTAAGCACTCTTTTCTTTGTATTCTCAGCATCCTTCTATAGAACCACATCTCTGTAGCCTCAAGTCTCCTCTTCATCTGTGAGGAGATTGTCCAGCATTCACTGCCATATAGGAGGATTGATATTACATAGCAGTTAAGCACTCTTTTCTTTGTATTCTCAGCATCCTTCTATAGAACCACATCTCTGTAGCCTCAAGTCTCCTCTTCATCTGTGAGGAGATTGTCCAGCATTCACTGCCATATAGGAGGATTGATATTACATAGCAGTTAAGCACTCTTTTCTTTGTATTCTCAGCATCCTTCTATAGAACCACATCTCTGTAGCCTCAAGTCTCCTCTTCATCTGTGAGGAGATTGTCCAGCATTCACTGCCATATAGGAGGATTGATATTACATAGCAGTTAAGCACTCTTTTCTTTGTATTCTCAGCATCCTTCTATAGAACCACATCTCTGTTGCCTCAAGTCTCCTCTTCATCTGTGAGGAGATTGTCCAGCATTCACTGCCATATAGGAGGATTGATATTACATAGCAGTTAAGCACTCTTTTCTTTGTATTCTCAGCATCCTTCTATAGAACCACATCTCTGTAGCCTCAAGTCTCCTCTTCATCTGTGAGGAGATTGTCCAGCATTCACTGCCATATAGGAGGATTGATATTACATAGCAGTTAAGCACTCTTTTCTTTGTATTCTCAGCATCCTTCTATAGAACCACATCTCTGTTCTCAGCCTCAAGTCTCCTCTTCATCTGTGAGGAGATTGTCCAGCATTCACTGCCATATAGGAGGATTGATATTACATAGCAGTTAAGCACTCTTTTCTTTGTATTCTCAGCATCCTTCTATAGAACCACATCTCTGTTGCCTCAAGTCTCCTCTTCATCTGTGAGGAGATTGTCCAGCATTCACTGCCATATAGGAGGATTGATATTACATAGCAGTTAAGCACTCTTTTCTTTGTATTCTCAGCATCCTTCTATAGAACCACATCTCTGTAGCCTCAAGTCTCCTCTTCATCTGTGAGGAGATTGTCCAGCATTCACTGCCATATAGGAGGATTGATATTACATAGCAGTTAAGCACTCTTTTCTTTGTATTCTCAGCATCCTTCTATAGAACCACATCTCTGTAGCCTCAAGTCTCCTCTTCATCTGTGAGGAGATTGTCCAGCATTCACTGCCATATAGGAGGATTGATATTACATAGCAGTTAAGCACTCTTTTCTTTGTATTCTCAGCATCCTTCTATAGAACCACATCTCTGTTGCCTCAAGTCTCCTCTTCATCTGTGAGGAGATTGTCCAGCATTCACTGCCATATAGGAGGATTGATATTACATAGCAGTTAAGCACTCTTTTCTTTGTATTCTCAGCATCCTTCTATAGAACCACATCTCTGTAGCCTCAAGTCTCCTCTTCATCTGTGAGGAGATTGTCCAGCATTCACTGCCATATAGGGAGGATTGATATTACATAGCAGTTAAGCACTCTTTTCTTTGTATTCTCAGCATCCTTCTATAGAACCACATCTCTGTTGCCTCAAGTCTCCTCTTCATCTGTGGAGGAGATTGTCCAGCATTCACTGCCATATCTGGAGGATTGATATTACATAGCAGTTAAGCACTCTTTTCTTTGTATTCTCAGCATCCTTCTATAGAACCACATCTCTGTAGCCTCAAGTCTCCTCTTCATCTGTGAGGAGATTGTCCAGCATTCACTGCCATATAGGAGGATTGATATTACATAGCAGTTAAGCACTCTTTTCTTTGTATTCTCAGCATCCTTCTATAGAACCACATCTCTGTAGCCTCAAGTCTCCTCTTCATCTGTGAGGAGATTGTCCATCATTCACTGCCATATAGGAGGATTGATATTACATAGCAGTTAAGCACTCTTTTCTTTTTGTATTCTCAGCATCCTTCTATAGAACCACATCTCTGTAGCCTCAAGTCTCCTCTTCATCTGTGAGGAGATTGTCCAGCATTCACTGCCATATAGGAGGATTGATATTACATAGCAGTTAAGCACTCTTTTCTTTGTATTCTCAGCATCCTTCTATAGAACCACATCTCTGTTGCCTCAAGTCTCCTCTTCATCTGTGAGGAGATTGTCCAGCATTCACTGCCATATAGGAGGATTGATATTACATAGCAGTTAAGCACTCTTTTCTTTGTATTCTCAGCATCCTTCTATAGAACCACATCTCTGTAGCCTCAAGTCTCCTCTTCATCTGTGAGGAGATTGTCCAGCATTCACTGCCATATAGGAGGATTGATATTACATAGCAGTTAAGCACTCTTTTCTTTGTATTCTCAGCATCCTTCTATAGAACCACATCTCTGTTGCCTCAAGTCTCCTCTTCATCTGTGAGGAGATTGTCCAGCATTCACTGCCATATAGGAGGATTGATATTACATAGCAGTTAAGCACTCTTTTCTTTGTATTCTCAGCATCCTTCTATAGAACCACATCTCTGTTGCCTCAAGTCTCCTCTTCATCTGTGAGGAGATTGTCCAGCATTCACTGCCATATAGGAGGATTGATATTACATAGCAGTTAAGCACTCTTTTCTTTGTATTCTCAGCATCCTTCTATAGAACCACATCTCTGTTGCCTCAAGTCTCCTCTTTCTTCATCTGTGAGGAGATTGTCCAGCATTCACTGCCATATAGGAGGATTGATATTACATCCTTCTATAGAACCAGTTAAGCCTCACTCCTTTTCTTTGTATTCTCAGCATCCTTCTATAGAACCACATCTCTGTCTCTGTAGCCTCAAGTCTCCTCTTCATCTGTGAGGAGATTGTCCAGCATTCACTGCCATATAGGAGGATTGATATTACATAGCAGTTAAGCACTCTTTTCTTTGTATTCTCAGCATCCTTCTATAGAACCACATCTCTGTAGCCTCAAGTCTCCTCTTCATCTGTGAGGAGATTGTCCAGCATTCACTGCCATATAGGAGGATTGATATTACATAGCAGTTAAGCACTCTTTTCTTTGTATTCTCAGCATCCTTCTATAGAACCACATCTCTGTAGCCTCAAGTCTCCTCTTCATCTGTGAGGAGATTGTCCAGCATTCACTGCCATATAGGAGGATTGATATTACATAGCAGTTAAGCACTCTTTTCTTTGTATTCTCAGCATCCTTCTATAGAACCACATCTCTGTTGCCTCAAGTCTCCTCTTCATCTGTGAGGAGATTGTCCAGCATTCACTGCCATATAGGAGGATTGATATTACATAGCAGTTAAGCACTCTTTTCTTTGTATTCTCAGCATCCTTCTATAGAACCACATCTCTGTTGCCTCAAGTCTCCTCTTCATCTGTGAGGAGATTGTCCAGCATTCACTGCCATATAGGAGGATTGATATTACATAGCAGTTAAGCACTCTTTTCTTTGTATTCTCAGCATCCTTCTATAGAACCACATCTCTGTAGCCTCAAGTCTCCTCTTCATCTGTGAGGAGATTGTCCAGCATTCACTGCCATATAGGAGGATTGATATTACATAGCAGTTAAGCACTCTTTTCTTTGTATTCTCAGCATCCTTCTATAGAACCACATCTCTGTTGCCTCAAGTCTCCTCTTCATCTGTGAGGAGATTGTCCAGCATTCACTGCCATATAGGAGGATTGATATTACATAGCAGTTAAGCACTCTTTTCTTTGTATTCTCAGCATCCTTCTATAGAACCACATCTCTGTAGCCTCAAGTCTCCTCTTCATCTGTGAGGAGATTGTCCAGCATTCACTGCCATATAGGAGGATTGATATTACATAGCAGTTAAGCACTCTTTTCTTTGTATTCTCAGCATCCTTCTATAGAACCACATCTCTGTTGCCTCAAGTCTCCTCTTCATCTGTGAGGAGATTGTCCAAGCATTCACTGCCATATAGGAGGATTGATATTACATAGCAGTTAAGCACTCTTTTCTTTTGATATTATTCTCAGCATCCTTCTATAGAACCACATCTCTGTTGCCTCAAGTCTCCTCTTCATCTGTGAGGAGATTGTCCAGCATTCACTGCCATATAGGAGGATTGATATTACATAGCAGTTAAGCACTCTTTTCTTTGTATTCTCAGCATCCTTCTATAGAACCACATCTCTGTAGCCTCAAGTCTCCTCTTCATCTGTGAGGAGATTGTCCAGCATTCACTGCCATATAGGAGGATTGATATTACATAGCAGTTAAGCACTCTTTTCTTTGTATTCTCAGCATCCTTCTATAGAACCACATCTCTGTAGCCTCAAGTCTCCTCTTCATCTGTGAGGAGATTGTCCAGCATTCACTGCCATATAGGAGGATTGATATTACATAGCAGTTAAGCACTCTTTTCTTTGTATTCTCAGCATCCTTCTATAGAACCACATCTCTGTTAAACCTTTCTTTGCCTCAAGTCTCCTCTTCATCTGTGAGGAGATTGTCCATCATCCACTGCCGTATAGGAGGATTGATATTACATAGCAGTTAAGCACACTTTTCTTTGTATTCTCAGCATCCTTCTATAGAACCACATCTCTGTAGCCTCAAGTCTCCTCTTCATCTGTGAGGAGATTGTCCATCATTCACTGCCATATAGGAGGATTGATATTACATAGCAGTTAAGCACTCTTTTCTTTGTATTCTCAGCATCCTTCTATAGAACCACATCTCTGTAGCCTCAAGTCTCCTCTTCATCTGTGAGGAGATTGTCCAGCATTCACTGCCATATAGGAGGATTGATATTACATAGCAGTTAAGCACTCTTTTCTTTGTATTCTCAGCATCCTTCTATAGAACCACATCTCTGTTTAATCCTCAAGTCTCCTCTTCATCTGTGAGGAGATTGTCCATCATTCACTGCCATTTTGGAGGATTGATATTACATAGCAGTTAAGCACTCTTTTCTTTGTATTCTCAGCATCCTTCTATAGAACCACATCTCTGTAGCCTCAAGTCTCCTCTTCATCTGTGAGGAGATTGTCCAGCATTCACTGCCATATAGGAGGATTGATATTACATAGCAGTTAAGCACTCTTTTCTTTGTATTCTCAGCATCCTTCTATAGAACCACATCTCTGTAGCCTCAAGTCTCCTCTTCATCTGTGAGGAGATTGTCCAGCATTCATTGCCATATAGGAGGATTGATATTACATAGCAGTTAAGCACTCTTTTCTTTGTATTCTCAGCATCCTTCTATAGAACCACATCTCTGTAGCCTCAAGTCTCCTCTTCATCTGTGAGGAGATTGTCCAGCATTCACTGTCATATAGGAGGACAGATATCACGTGACAGTTCAGTACTCTTTTCTTTGTTTAACTCTCCTATTGCAATAAAATGAGAAACTTAGTGGATTATCAAAATCAATGAGACAGTTTTCGTACGGATTGCGATATTTTTATTTTTTCGCCTACATGAAGCGTACGGATATTCAGACTCGCCTTAAACTGCCCTTGCGCCACACCCTACCAAAGTGTTGGAAGGCGAATATCTATCGGATTGATTGTTTTACGATAGAGAAGGCTTTTAAACATTTTTGCCAACGATCTCGTGTCAGACTCTCTCATTTACGGCCAATCAATATGCGTCCATTTTACGAGCATAATTTGTCCTGATAAATTTATTAATAGTCTGTGTGACCACTGCAGCCACCTGTTTATCTGTAGTCGCTAACCTCAATCTAGATGGAAATCCATGGAAGCAAATGCTTTATTTTTTTTTATGGAGAAAAAGAAGAAGAAATGCATGCAATGGAGTGGATCAATTCTTCTGGATTGCGTTTTTATTTTGAGTTCCCAGCTTGGATTTTTATTCGCTGTTTTCATCAAGAAATGCTCGGGACGCCGCTGGACACAAGATATTTGACCAGCATGGTTTTTTCCGGCGTTGGATTCAATAAAAACCAGAAGATTGCGTTGCCTCGCTCTTTAAGCTTCTTCTTCTCCTTCTTCTTCTTCTTCTTCTTCTTCTTCTTCTTCTTCTTCTTCTTCGTGCCGTATCTTTTCTTCTTCTTCTTCTTCTTCTTCTTCTTCTTCTTCTTCTTCTTCTTCTTCTTCTTCTATGTGCCGTATCATTTCTTCTTCTTCTTCTTCTTCTTCTTCTTCTTCTTCTTCTTCTATGTGCCGTATCATTTTTTTTCTTCTTCTTCTTCTTCTTCTTCTTCTCCTTCTTCTTCTATGTGCCGTATCATTTCTTCTTCTTCTTCTTCTTCTTCTTCTTCTTCTTCTTCTTCTTCTTCTTCTATGTGCCGTATCATTTCTTCTTCTTCTTCTTCTTCTTCTTCTTCTTCTTCTTCTTCTTCTTCTTCTTCTATGTGCCGTATCATTTCTTCTTCTT
The DNA here is from genome assembly GCA_903632075.3 of Acanthosepion pharaonis. NCBI lineage: Eukaryota > Metazoa > Mollusca > Cephalopoda > Sepiida > Sepiidae > Acanthosepion > Acanthosepion pharaonis. The sequence goes on along the minus strand of CAHIKZ030005488.1, from coordinate 2,664,689 downwards.
CTTCTTCTTCTTTCTCTCTCCTTTACTGTCTCACCTAATCCCTATTCTGTCAATCATTTCCACAAGCTCATTAGCTCGAGCATATGTTGCTTCCCTCCCTCACTCTTGCCTTCAATATGTTTTGTGAGTATCAAATTTCCTAAACCCTCTTTTCTCATTATTTGCCATAAAAATTTCAAATGCCACTTCTACACCAACTGTTTCTTTTCTCGCACTTCCTGCCTGTGGAACCCCCTTTTACTTTCTTCCATGATAACTTCCAATCTTCCAAAATTTAAATCAATCGTCATCTTCTATCATCTTGAATCCCGTTCACCTTTTGTCCTTTCCTCACCCCTCCCTATATCCAGTCTATTCTTTCACTTTTACTCTCTGTAATTCCCTGCGTACTAGGGGCTTTCCCGCCTTGCTAGGGGTGAAATGATTAAAAAAAAAATGGCGTCCTTTTTGTTTCCGTTTTCTCGAAAACCATAGAATATTTCAGTTCAATATTCACAAAATTACCGAAAGGTCAACTAAAACACATTATTTATTATATTAAATTATAATAACCCTGTTCTGTCAGTAAAAATTTTGCAAAATTCTAAACGTTAACAATCCATTTTAACCTATGGTTTGGTTTGGTTTGGTTTGGTTCGGTTTACGACATATCAACCTCTCTGGGTTATTTAATACCAACAAGATTTTTTACTACTGGTAATACTTTTTTTTTTCAAAAATGTACTGCTGGTAATAATTTCTTTTTCAAAAATGTACTGCTGGTAATACTTTTTCAAAAATGTATTGCTGGTAATACTTTTTCAAAAATGTATTGCTGGTAATACTTTTTCTTTTTCAAAAATGTATTTCTGGTAATAATGTTGTCATATAGGAGGAAATGAATAACAACCAAAATATGTTTTCCGCCAGGTGTATAAATAATAGTGTCAGGCTACTGACTGCAGTGATTATTGAGTGACTATTGAGTGGAACTATCCAGTCGAATTAGTGTGAATTTTTGTGTGCCGATGATTTGGGTTTTGATTTAGCATTTACCGGACGTTAAACCGAGCCGCGCTACTAAAAATGTATTCACTGAAATGGTTAATTATCTTTGGTTGACTTTTTACTTCTTTGTTCTTGTTAAGTATTCATTTGAGGTTGTAATTAAATACTATTTTATTTTAACATTAAAGTCTTGAGTTATACTTAATTATTAACAGCAATGGTACGTCACAAAAAATGTATTGCTGGTAATATCTTTCTCTTCAAAAATATATTGCTGTTTTTTTGTGTTGTTTCTTGTTTTTGGGGTTTTTTTCAAAAATATATTAGTGGTATATACATTAAACCCTTAATAACGAAAAATAGGCCACCCGACAGGAATCGAACTAGTATTACCTTTTTTCAATCAGAGGAACGACTCCCTTGCGTGAGGAGTGCCCTACCGATTATGGCTACAGGAACAAATTGTTGATCATGTCTGCCGTAGTCTCTGAATATGTGTTCAATATCAGAGTTTGGCAGTGAAGATTCGGAGAAAATAGCGGCTGTTAATTTTTTTAGCGTTCGATATCAGGTTGGCAGTGAAGATATTTTGGGCAGAAAAAACAAAATGGCCGCCTTTATACACGTCGCATTGAATATTTTGAGCTTTCTGATTGGTTAACCCTTCTCTTGGTGGACTATAAAATGAGTCAGCTCATTTTGGCTAGCTCACTAGTACATAGATATATCCAAAAAACTGTAACACAAATGCCAAGTTCAGTTACTTATTTGACGATTGCACATCTTTCGCTAAGCCATTTTGATGTCTACTTGTACAAGTTTGATTTTCGTCTCTTTTTGGGGGAGGCGAATATTTGAGATTGAAATGTTTGCAGATAAGCGCCTACTTCAGGCGTCTGGCTTTGATTGACTTGATTTTTACGGCTTATCAACCTTTTTTCAGGTTATTAAAAGCCTGAAAATATTTTTAGATTGTAGGATTTTTTTCGGGTGCGGGGAAGGTAATAACGGTTAAATGACTATAGCCTTAAGAGCCGAGTTCGAATTCCAGTCGAATCCATTACATTCACTTACGTGCTAATACACTTTGGAAAGGTATGAATCCTATTTTTCTCCCTCTCCTTCCCCAGCTATGGGTAAATAGCAGGACAGACCAGGTTTTATAACCTTGGATGGCAACTGGTCTACCGCAGAAACGAATGGCAACTTACTGCGGAAAAAAATCTGCCTCGTCAATCATGTATCGAAAGATACATGATCGCCTAAGCGTGTATCACGCATGGCACATAACTGAATGGGGTCACGGTGGAGTAATGGATAGCGGCTTGGATTGAAAAATCGGAAAACCGAGTTCGAATTCTACTCAAATCCATTACATTCACTTATATGCTAATACCCTCAGGAAAGGTATGAATACTTTTCTTCTCCCCCAGCTATGGGTAAATAGCAGGACAGACTGGCTTCTATAGCCTTGAATGGCAACTGGTCTATCGCAGAAAGAAATGGCAAATAATCTGTCTGGTCAGTCATGTATCGAAAGATACATGATCGCCTTAGCGTGTATCACACATGGTAACTGGTCTACCGCAGAAAGAAATGGCAACCTACTGCGGGAAAAAATCTGCCTGGTCAGTCATATATCGAAAGATACATGATCGTCTAAGCGTGTATCACGCATGGCAACTTGTCTACTGCTAAAAAGAAATGGCAACCTACTGCGGGAAAAGAATCTGCCTGGAAGTCATGTATCGAAAGATACATGATCGTCTAAGCGTGTATCACGCATGGCAACTTGTCTACTGCCAAAAAGAAATGGCAACCTACTGCGGGAAAAAAATCTGCCTGGTCAGTAATGTATCGAAAGATACATTGTCGTCTAAGCGTGTATCACACATGGCACTGAGTGATGATAATTACCTCATACAAGAGGGGGGAAGAAGAATCATACCATTTCCCAAGAGTATTTTCGTGAAAGTGAATATAACGAACCTGACTTGAACTGGAACTCAGTTCTTCGAATAAAAATCCCGAGTCATTATCCATTAGACCGCACGCAAAACAAAGCTTACAGCACTTTATATTAACGATCGGTCACCCATGTACTGTCCAGGATCGATGTTGCTTAACTTCGATGATCATACGGAAATCAGGGTTTCACCGTAATACGGCCGTAATCCTCAAAGTAGACCGTAGTGTTGTATGAACGCAAGAAAAGAGAAGGGAAGTTTATGGAGCAATGAAGGGAAGATAAGGCTTATCCCTAAAGGTCAAGCCTCGATGTCAGGGCTTCGGTAATCGTACAGGAACCAATGTTTCGTCGTAATATGGCCGTACGCAAAACCGCTTGCATACGAACAGAAAATGAAGACAAAAATAAAAGGGGGCCATAAGACCCGGATGTATCTCCTCCCCAGAATTAAAGGCAAGGATGAATGGTAGGATTATTTTCTTTTCTTTTCTTTCTTTTTCTTACTTTGTATTATTTCTTTCGTCTTTTTTCTTTCTTTCTTTCTTCCTTTTTTTCCTTTATTTTCTCTCAAACCAAACAGCGCATTTGATATATATTTTCGTCCATCTATCCTCGCAATCAAACTAGAACCGTTAAAATCTAAGTTAATGGCTTGGCGTAACGGAAGTGTTAATTAATAATTATATACATTATTTACATTATTTGGACTATTGTCCTCATCTTTGTCGCCGTATTTATTACAACGTTTCGGCCTTTCAGTATCTGTCTATATTTCTGAGATGAGGTATTATGTACACTATTTACATTATTCGGACTATTGTCCTCATCTTTGTCACCATATTTATTAGAACGTTTCGGCCTTTCAGTATCTGTCTATATTTCTGAGATGAGGTATTATGTACACTATTTACATTATTCAGACTATTGTCCTCATCTTTGTCGACATATTTATTACAACGTTTCGGCCTTTCAGTATCTGTCTATATTTCTGAGATGAGGTATTATGTACACTATTTACATTATTCGGACTATTGTCCTCATCTTTGTCGCCATATTTATTACAAAGTTTCGGCCTTTCAGTATCTCTCTATATTTCTGAGATGAGGTATTATGTACACTATTTACATTATTCGGACTATTGTCCTCATCTTTGTCACCATATTTATTAGAACGTTTCGGCCTTTCAGTATCTGTCTATATTTCTGAGATGAGGTATTATGTACACTATTTACATTATTCAGACTATTGTCCTCATCTTTGTCGACATATTTATTACAACGTTTCGGCCTTTCAGTATCTGTCTATATTTCTGAGATGAGGTATTATGTACACTATTTACATTATTCAGACTATTGTCCTCATCTTTGTCGACATATTTATTACAAAGTTTCGGCCTTTCAGTATCTCTCTATATTTCTGAGATGAGGTATTATGTACACTATTTACATTATTCGGACTATTGTCCTCATCTTTGTCGCCATATTTATTACAAAGTTTCGGCCTTTCAGTATCTGTCTATATTTCTGAGATGAGGTATTATGTACACTATTTACATTATTCAGACTATTGTCCTCATCTTTGTCGACATATTTATTACAACGTTTCGGCCTTTCAGTATCTGTCTATATTTCTGAGATGAGGTATTATGTACACTATTTACATTATTCGGACTATTGTCCTCATCTTTGTCGCCATATTTATTACAAAGTTTCGGCCTTTCAGTATCTGTCTATATTTCTGAGATGAGGTATTATGTACACTATTTACATTATTCGGACTATTGTCCTCATCTTTGTCGCCATATTTATTACAATGTTTCGGCCTTTCAGTATCTGTCTATATTTCTGAGATGAGGTATTATGTACACTATTTACATTATTCAGACTATTGTCCTCATCTTTGTCGCCATATTTATTACAACGTTTCAGGTGGTTGGAATGTCGAACTGAACCCTTTATTTCACTCACTGGGGTAGACTGTTCTAGTTCCACGTGCCATGTTTAATGGATGTCAGTTATCAGCTATCTCCTGTTAATTTCCCTCTGAAAGTTCTCCACTGCCTTAACCGGATATTGAACTCACACTCTTTGTGTCCTGTCACTGGATCTAACCAGCGCTATTATCTACTGTGCCAAGAGAGAGATAGATAGATAGATAGATAGATAGATAGATAGATAGATAGATAGATAGATAGATAGATAGAAAAAAGAGAGAGAAAAAGAGATCCATTATAATGAGATAGATCGATAGAGAGAGAAAGAGAGACAAATACATTATGAACATAATGAGATAGATAGATAGATAGATAGATAGATAGATAGATAGATAGATAGATAGATAATTTATGAACATAATGAGATAAATAGATAGAGAGAGATATAGATTATGAATTTGATTAGAGATAGAGAAAGAGGGATTGATTATGAACATAGATAGATAGATAGATAGATAGATAGATAGATAGATAGATAGATAGATAGATAGATTGAGATTGTTGAAGAGAATGAGATAGATAGATAGATAGATAGATAGATAGATAGATAGATAGATAGATAGATAGATATTGTTGAAGAGAATGAAATAGATAGATAGATAGATAGATAGATAGATAGATAGATAGATAGATAGATAGATAATGAACATAAGTAGATAGAGAGAGAGGGAGAGAGTTAAATCAAAACAGATAGAGAGGAATATATTGAGGGCAAGAGAGACAGGGAATGGCAGCGAGTCACCCACTTGACGTGTTTGTGAGAATAGATGAAGGGAGGCTGTAACCATAGCAAAGAAAAAAACAATTGATAAGGCACAAAGAGATAGGAAGTTTGGGAGAGCCATGATCGCCTATGTCCAGGAGAGGCACTTTCAAACATATTGACTTAATATCTATGCTTTCTTTTCAACACGTTGAGATTTCCTGTGGACGCCATACTCATTAGCTGCTTAAATAAATCAATGGACACTTAATTCGATCGATCTTTATAACATTCCCGGTGTTTCCTTCTACCAGTGATTGATGACTGATTGGACGCTACGAATTCAACATATCAACCTGTCAAACCGCTCAAAATGTTTTTTTTTTTTTTTTCTCCCTTTCTTGTCTTATCGATAGGTTAATGAGGCAGGATATTTACAGTACCGAGAAATATTCGCGTAAATATTTCATTTCGACATATTTTGGAGTTAAAGGCGATTGGAAAATATTGTTTTAGGATATATAGATAGATATTTCACGTATAACTTAGATAGATAGATAGATAGATAGATAGATAGATAGATAGATAGATAGATAGATAGAAAATAAACATAATGAGATAGATAGATATATAATGAACATAATAAGATAGATAAATAAATATAGAGGAAATAAGAGAGAGAGAGATTATGAACATAGATAGATAGATAGATAGATAGATAGATAGATAGATAGATAGATAGAAAATAAACATAATGAGATAGATAGATAGATAGATAGATAGATAGATAGATAATGAACATAAGATAGATAGAGAGAGAGGAAATAAGAGAGAGAGATTATGAACATAGATAGATAGATAGATAGATAGATAGATAGAAAATGAACATAATGGCACACACACACACACATATATATATATATATATAAATCGATAGATAATGACAATAATGAGATCGATATATAGATCGATTGTGAACATAATGAGATACAATGATAGATAGATTCAAATAGAGAGAGAGAGATTTAAAGAGACATATGTAAATCATCAATTCATCTCTCACTCATACATGACTACATTAGTTGAATATAACGGCTGCTTTCTTATTTGTCATCGCAAGTGAAAATTAGGTCGACATTCAGGAACTTTCAGGTTCGGCAAATTCCTTTGCTTTTGCAAATCAAGTTAAATGATCACGAAGCTGAAAAGAATCGAGTTCCGAAGATGAAGAGAAATTGAATTTTATTTCGAATTTATTGTTCGTAAGAATTCCTCTTGAAACTAACATGAAGTTTAATTTCAAGACTTCGTGTCGGACTGAAAAGTGACCTTTGAAAAATTCTAATATTAAGACTAATAAACTACAGCTAAAATAATGGAATATACCATTTACTTATCAAATGAAACTCACACCCTCTCACTTTTGCACACACACCATCATACATATATATATATATATATATATATATATATATATATATATATATATATATATATATATATATATATATATATATATATATATATATTTTTATAGATACAAATATTTAAGTAAATGCTCTGTTTATAATAAACAGTATTAACAATATTTACCGGCCTTAATGTCCGAGAAATTTTCATAGAAAATATGCGTCCTCCGACAGGAATCGAACCTATATCCTATAAGAAACCGTCATAAAGCCTGACGTGCTTTACCGATTTAGCCACAGAGGAGCGTTTCGGTTAGGTTGATTTTACTGTTTTTAAACTACAATTTTTCATGACTTTCTCACGTACATTCATATCTGCTCAATGCGTATCCAAATGACGTCACACATTATAAAAAGGACAAAGTCCGAAAATTATTTTAAGACATTTTTTATGCTTATGAAAGCACATCAGGCTATATGACGGTTCCGTATAGGATACAGGTTCGAATCCTGTCGAAGGACGAACATGTTCTATGAAAATTTCTCGAACATTCAGGCCGGTAAATGTCGTTAATACTGTTAATATAGTAAATATAAATCCTTTGGTATATAATCCAGTGGATCCTAGTAATATAAAATATTAAAACCGTGTGTACGCGCGCGTGTTTGTGTGTGGGGGTTTGTTTGTGTACTCGCGAGTGTGCATGTGTTGGGTAGGGCTCTCTCTATATACGGTCAGTGTCTGTATTTTAAATTGAGTAATATGATTTGGAATTGAACTATAAGTTGTGGATATATATTCATTATCAAGCTACCAGATAAAATGGGTATATGCTGCGAAACACAGAGTTCGGACAGATTAATGGTCATTCACACATACGCACACACACACACACACACATATATATATATATATATATATATATATATATCAAATATGTGATGCAGTTCAATTTATATTACATGAATCATTCATAAAAACAGATTAGTGAAGTTAATGATATAAATGGCGAGAATACATCTTCGCACACAAATTTATTAAAATTCCATTAACCCACGAACCTCTAGATGAATGTTGTGATCCCTGTTTTTAATATATATATATATATATATATATATATATATATATATATATATATATAAGCACGCTGGGAATTTAAAAATAAAGGACACACAGGCACACACATATATATATATATATATATATATATATATATATATATATATTGCATATTTATATATATAGGAACTAGATAAATAAAAATTTATATATATATATATATATATATATACTCGTATGTAAATAGTGAAATTGATAAATACATGGATAGATATGAATATAAATAACGACAATTTATCCATCGCACCATGTAGATAGATTTTATTCCCGCATTTATAAAAATGTGTTGTTTATTTTTTTATACAGCACATCTGCAAGCTAGTTGTTCATTGGGCATGCGTCTCAGTGTCTTTTTGACGCATGCGTTTTGATGCCTGTGTCACTGTGCATATGGATCTTATGACTTGCCTGTGGAGTGGTTTTTAAATGTTATGATATGGTGACGATTAAAGGAAAAAAAACGATAAAAGAAAGAAAAAAGTAAAGAAAGTATGTGAGAGAGAGAGAGAGAGAGAGAGAGAGTGAGGGAGAAAGAAAAGAAAAGAAAGCAGGTCGCGCGTTTTTGCTAAGTTTGTTTAGTCAATTCTTCGCCATGCGACCCCATCATGTCGCCGTAACGCGTTGGCATGGTTACCAATCCATAACGAACAATAATGTCATTCGCTTCAAGAATTAGTCCTTGGAAACCAGTACCTCCAGGTGACAAAAACGTGCCACCTACGATGTTAGCAAAATATTACATGTTTTCCTGTTTTGTTTCGTTTTTTTAATGAAAACCTACAAATCAAATTCATTCGCGCTGACAAATAATTGCAGATTTTCAAGATGGAGTTACGATTATTAACTAGAAAAGGAGACCTGGAGGAGTGAGTTCGAATTTAAGTTGAAGCATAAGAAAATTATATCTCCACTCTAAGTTAGATTCATGGAGTGCAAGAACAGAATTAAAAGATAATAATTCACAGATAATAAAGAAAAGGAAGCTGTGGAGGGTCATGATTGTTTAGCCCTGAAAGGAGAAGGACACATCTGGAATCAAAACCGTGAAGAAATCAACGGGAAAGAACTCCACTATATTTTAAAAGAAAGCACCCCAATGCCCAGATAATAAAGAAAAAGAAGCTGTGGAGGGTCATGACCTGTATGTCCTGAAAGGGGAAAGACATCTCTGAAATAAAAACCGACCGTGGCAAAGGGAAACAACTCCACTTATTTTACAATAAATCATGGCAATTCACAGATAATAAAGAAAAGGAAGCTGTAGAGGGTCATTATTTTGTACGTCCTGAAAGGAGGATATCTGAAATCAAAATCGCGGAGAAGGCAACTCCTCTATATTTTACAAGAACTCATAGCAATTTTTTTTTTTTTTACAGCGAGGTTCACCCTTTACAAGGCCCGAAAGCCACTCGAAGTAGAGGATTACGTTTGGATGCCATTTGTGCATTTGTGTGTATAGGAGTGTAAGATAACGCTTAACCCTAGCCTTGAACAGGTTAAGATTGTAGAGATCGGGGAATCGGTTCCACAGGTCTTCACGGGAAGAAGCTGTTCGAGTGGAAATTACTTCTCGCCGATGGAATACGGATAGAATGTGGGTGGCTTGCTACTATACAAGTTGCATGATGTGGCGTAATTCACAGATAATAAAGAAAAGGAAGCTGTGGAGGGTCATTATTTTGTACGTCCTGAAAAGAGAAGGACACCTTTGATATCAAAACCGTGGAGAAGATTTAGCATTTCGAAGCTACCTTCGTAAAACAGAAAAATATGAATCGACTGTCGTGGGGGCGTGATTTTAGGGTTGTCTCTTTACAAGTGCTGAATAAATATTTAAAAATAAAATTAAATTGAACTTCTTACCTGAGTAACATTATCGCTTTGAAAGACTAATTTTTATTTAAAAAGTTACATCATTTAACTAGCAAACACTATTTATTTACACTATTTATTTTAATAATTTAGTATAGAACATTAATTGAAAAATTAACTCACTCACCTCCAGCCTCTGAGCATACTTTTCTATTTAGCGTAGATATGACATTTAATTGGTTAACCAAGACATACCCACAAGTCTATTTTTAATTTTAACCTTATGTCCCCCAACTTTAACTTTCGGAAAAGAAGTAATACTTTATTTACATTATTCGGACTATTGTCCTCATCTTTGTCACCATATTTGTCAAAACGTTTCGGCCGTTGTACGCTCCGGCCTTCTTCAGGTGGTTGGAATTTCGAACTGAACCCTTTATTTCGATCACTGGGGTAGACTGTTCTAGTTCCACGTGCCATGTTTGATGGATGTCAGTTATTTCCTGTTAATTTCCCTCTGAAAGTTCTCCACTGCCTTAACCGGGTATTGAACTCGCACTCTTTGGGCCTGTCACTGGATCTAACCAACGCCTTTATCCACTGTGCCATGTGTCCTTAAGGGTTCAGTTCGAAATTCCAACCACCTGAAGAAGGCCGGAGCGTACAACGGCCGAAACGTTGTGACAAATATGGCGACAAAGATGAGAACAATAGTCCGACTAATGTAAATAGTGTACATAATACCTCATCTCAGAAATATAGACAGACTCTGAAGTAATACTTTGTTTTAAAATTCCCTTAAAAATCATTTAATCACAAGTTACTTACCATTGCCTGAAGAAGCACAATCATAATATTGAAACATGAAAGCTTTTGTGTAGTGATTTCAAAATGTTTTTATTTATATATATATATATATTAAAGACATTTTTATGTTTAACATTCTTTTTATAGATACAAGTATTTAAGTAAATGCTCTGTTTATAATAAACAGTATTAAATAACATTTACCAGCCTGAATGTCCGATAAATTTTCATAGAAAATATTCGTCCTTTGACAGGATTCGAACCTACATCCTATACAGAACCGTCATTTACGCTGACGTGCCTAACCTCTCGGCCACAAAGGAGCGTTCGGTAGTTTATAAACAGTAAATTCGACCTTGCCTACCGAACGCTCCTGACGGTTCAGGAAAGAAAGACGAATCAAAAATGAACAATTATGGAAAGGCTTCATGAAATAAGCTGAAATTATTCGTATCAAAATATTCCTTGATAGGGTGCTGTGTTTAAAACGAACTGCAATCTCCTCTTCTTTTTTTAGATATTATTCTTTTTACCTCTTCTTTCGCTTTCTTATCTTTTCTATCTCCTTATATTCTGCATTTTTGGACGTTCCATCTTCTTCTTCTTCTTCTTCTTCTTCTTCTTCTTCTTCTTCTTCTCTATTTTGCCCTTTTCTTTTACCATGTTTTCTTTCTTGTCTTTCCTCCTTCTTTACTTTCGTCGTTTTCCTTCATTACCTGTCTTTTCTCTTTTTCATTCTCTATCTTTTCTTTGTCCCCCTTTTATCTTTGTTCTTGTATATATCTCCGTCTCTTCTTTTCTTCTTCTTCTTCTTCTTCTTCTTCTTCTTCTTCTTCTTCTTCTTCTACTGCTGCTATTGCTGTTTCTTCTCTCTTTCTTCAACCGCTTTTTTCCATTATTTTTATTGTTGTTATTGTTGTTCTTCTTCTTTTTCTTCTTCTTCTTTTTCTTCTTCTTCTTCTTCTTCTCTATTTCTTCGTCCACTTCTTCTGCATTCCTTTCTTCTTCTTCTTCTTCTTCATTTATTTTGCCTTCACTTTTGTCTTCTTTTCCCTTTTCCCTTCTCTTTATCTTTCATTGCCTGGTTTTCTCTTTTCCCTCCTCCCTATTTTCCTTCTCCCCCTTCTATCTTTATTCTTTTAGATTTCTTCTTCTTCTTCTTTTTTCTTCTTCTTCTTCTTCTTCTTCTTCTTCTTCTTCTTCTTCTTCTTTTTCCTTTCCGTTCTTTTGTTCATCTCCCTTTCTTCGTCCTCCTCTTTTCCTTTCTTTTATTTTCTTCTTCTTGTTCTTCTTTATTTTACCTTCTCTTTTGTCTTCTTTTTCCTTCTCCCTTATTCTATACCTTTCAACGTTATTTCTTCATCGCCTGTCTTTTCTCTTTTTCTTTCTCCCACTTTTCCTTCTCCCCCTTCTATCTTTATCCTTTTAGATTTCTCCGTCTCTTCTTCTTCTTCTTCTTCTTCTTCTTCTTCTTCTTCTTCTTCTTCTTCTTCTTCTCGTTTATCGTCTGCTTCTCACATTCCCAAGCAAATTCAACACTAAAACAACAATTACACTAATATTACTCAACCAACGGCGAACGTGGCTAAATCAAGAAAGACATTTGATACAAATGTCTCCTTTTTCTGCAGTTAGAAACCTGAAGCATTTCTCCATTTCTTTCTTAGAAACTCACAAATAACGGCGAATCAGATTCTTTCTTCCTTTCCGTCATTTTCCTCTTCTTTTTTTCTTTTCTTTCTTTAATGTTATTCTTTATTTTGTTTCGAAATTATTTCAAGTCTATAGAAACTTGCAAAAGTGGTCGAATGTTTTCCGTTTGTCGAATTCAATAAGATATTAATTCCATAAATCCTTACCCGCCACAACGGAGTTGATTTTTGTCTATTTGTGTTTCAACCAAGATTAAGTTAGAAGGCCCGGATTTTAAAGTTATAAATAGGCTTCCGTTTATCGTGGGATTTCATTAGAACGGTGATGTGTACCTACGTTGGCATTAACATGCAGATGTACAAAGCTTAGTGCAATACAAGACAAAGGAAAAACGTATAAGAAACATGCTTGTAAACCTTTTGTCTTTGAAATAAACTTTCGAAATGCCAACATTTTATCTTTAAAAAGATTAATTCCGCAACACACCTGTTTAAAAAAAAAAGGTTTGAAATGCTGTTGGAAAGAATGTCTTGCGCCAATCTTTCATTAGCTGAAAATGTTATACTTCGAAGTGAGCTTTCAAATTGCCAACATTTTATATTTTAAAAACTTAATATTGTAACAAATATGGTATAAAAAGGGATGAAAATGCTTTTAGAAAGATTGTCTTGGGTCAATCTTTCATTAGCTGAAAATTATATGCTTTGAAATGAGCTTTCCAATTGCCAACATTTTATATTTAAAATGCTTAATTTTGTGACTTACATGGGTTAAAAAGGATGTAAATGCTGTTAAAAAGATTCTGATGCGCCAATCTTATCTGCTTTGAAGTGAGCATTCCAATTTCTAATATCAAGATGAGACAATATGGACGTCAAGTTGAGCAAAAATGAATAATTTGTGGATAGTGCCTTACAATACATATTTGTGACAATTCAGCTGTCACATTAATGTTGAAATCGGATCATCAATTCATTCAATCAAGTATTGCATCAATTACTTATCAAAGCAGTCAGTTTTTGCACAAACACACACACACACACCGACTGATTTTTTTTTGCCTTTGATTCCTATCCAAAATATAGAAGGAGACAGCCAGAAGATGGAGGTCACATCAGCAAGATCAAAACGAGACAATATGGACGTCAAGTTGATCAAGAAATCACCAATCAGTGAATAGTGCCTTACAATACATATTTGTTGCGACAATCAAACTGTCATATCAATGTTGAAATCTGCTCATCAATTCATTCAATCAAGTATTTCATCAAATACATATCAAAGGAGTGAGATCAAACTGTTTTTGCACACACACTGAAATTCTCTCCCTTTGATTTCAATTAAATTTGAACAAGGGAATGACCCCTATCCAAAATATAGAAGGAGAAATCCAGAAGACAGAGGTCAAATCGGCAAGATCATTGAGTAATATTAAAATGTATCATTTCTCCCACAAATTATAACAATGATTTAAAATCAATCATCGTTTTCTTACAAAAAAATGTGTAGCATCCAGCAAGGCGCGGGTAATTCGGTTAGTCTATTAATAAAACAGTTGCTTTTTTGTTTATAGAACACAAAAGCCTTACAGTCAAAAAAAAAGAAATGTAATGTCCATTTTCCACTACGCTATAGAAAACAAAATATGAGGAAACGACTGAAAAATAAGTAACTTATCAGATTGATATATGTTTGGTCAGAGCTGTCTAGAAATATCAATAGAAGATCCCATCATGGTAGATGTTTACTGATTTAGGAACGGAATATGAATAAGTAAAAAGTAAGAATTAGATAAGGATGGTAATAGAGATTTACCCGAAATCTTGTTTTTAATCATTTCACCGCAAGCATTTATGTATTATAAGCCACTATAATTGGTGATTTCTTACTCAACTTGGCGTCCATATTGTCTCATTTTGAGCTTGCCGATGTGACCTTCTGGCTTTCTCCTTCTATATTTTCGATAGGATTCAGCCAGATACATGGAAGTTGCCGAGAGTGACAAAATATGAAAAAAAAAAAATAGATTATTATAGAGAGAAGACATTAAAAGAACAAGAATAGAGAAAACAGAAGATAACGTTTGATATTCCTGCCAAACTAGTTCTGCGCTTAAATTCTTAAAATCTACGTGCCATAGAGAACCATTCGCCAAAATAATTACCATGAAAGTATTTATAGAAAATGTACAGGGAAAATGCATTACGGCGGTGGGAAAATAACTGTAGCCGAGATGCCAAGTCAGAACCAACAACATTGCAGATTCCTCTTTAGATTATATAAAGAATATCGAAATATATAGCAGGAGCACCAGAGCATTTGTGGCAGTAATATTCAAAGCAAGGAAGAATGATAGAGCTATGTAAAGTAAATTCGTTGTAATGTGTCACCCTCATGAAGGTTAGCATCAGCAATGCTGATGCTAGACAGAAAGGGTTTACTCAGACGATTAAAAGTGAGCAGTTTCGTTTTGGAGGTGTTAAAATTAACAAGCCATTCCTTGCCCCCGATAACAACAGAACCTCCATCCGTTGATACCATTAACAGGATATGCAAACTCTGCACCAATATATTTTGATTAATTTTCTATTTTCTATCCTCATTCTCCCAGATAAAAGTTGCTCAACCCTTCAAAATATAATGTTCACTCACAGGAGAACCTCCCGTCAATTTAGTATTGTGCTTAAATTCATAAAGTCTAGGTACCATAGAGGAAAGTTCATCAAAACAATTACCATGAAAGTATTTATAGAAAACGCACAAGGAAGCTACATTACGGCGGTGGAGAAAGTGACTGAAGCCGAGATGCCAGGTTAGGACTAATAACATTGCTGATTCTTTTTTGGATTTTATCAAGAATTACTAAATCAGTGTAACCCGGATATAAGAGAGTTATCGAGACCGGAGAAGAAGTCTCTTATATCCGGGTTTCTATTATATCCGGGTTTGGTCTATTTTGTTTAGGTAAGTATGGGAACACTTTGGGACCAGAGAAAATCTCTCTTATATCCGGGTTTCTCTCATATCCGGGTCTCTTATATCCGGGTTACACTGTAGCAAGAACACCAGACCAGATGTAGCAGTAATATTCGAATCAAGGACGAATGATTGATCGAGTGAACAAACTTTCTTAGCAATTGGTTCAATATAATCTTTCCATTTCAAGTCAGCCAAAAACGTGAATCCGAGAACTTGCAACGAGCCAGTCCTTGAGGTTAGCATCAGTATGGCTGATGCTAGACAGAAAGGATCTTTGCAAATGATTAAAAGTGAGCAGTTTTCATTTTGGAAATTAACAAGCCATTTCTTGCCCCAGTTAACAACAGAACATCTATCCGTTGATGCCATTAATAGGATATGCAAACTATGCGCCAATATAATTAAAGTAATTTTCTATTTTTTTATCCTCATTCTCCCTGACAAAAGTTGTTCAACCCTTCAAAATATCACGTTCATTCACAACAGAAACTGCCGTCAATCTAGCACTGCGCTTAAATTCACACATTCTAGGTTGCATAGAGGAAAGTTCATCAGAGCAAATAACATAAAAATATTTATGGAGAAGGCACAGGGAAGTCATGTTATGACGATGGGAAACTGCCAAAAAAATCTAGTATTGCGTTTAAGAAGCGAGGTGTCAGGTCAAAACTTGTTTGGATTATATCAAAGATCTCTAAATGTATAGCAGGAACACCAGACCATATGTAGCAGCAATATTCAAAGCAAGTACGAATGGTTATTATATGTAAGATAGACGCTGGCGAGCAAAAATGTCTAGCACGAGAGTGAACCACTTTTCCTAGCTGCCGAATTAGCAATTGATTTAATATTCTTCCTAATTCATGTCAGCGGAAAACGTTAGTGTAAGAAGGCGCATTAACTTACTCGCTTGGAGGTTAGCATCAGTCATACTGATGGAAAGCAGACAGGATTTTTTCAGACGATTAGAAGAAAGCAGTTTCGTTTTAGAGGCCTTAAAATGAGGCCACTTCTTGCCCCATTTAACAACAGATTGTAGATCATTTTTGAGATCAACTGCCAATTTGACCCTTTCGAACGGATCAGACGTACTATTAAAACAGGAGTATAAGAAATTGTGCCGTCAGCATTGACACCAAATTGAGAACTGATAACATTAGGAAAGTCATTTATAAAAATTATGAACAACGTAGGTCCAAGAATAAAGCCCTGAAGAAGACATAATGCAAAATGATCTAGAAGAGTGGCCATTCAAGATGACATTCATTTCATGACTTGATAAGAAAGATTGACTCAGTTCCAAACTGGTGAAGAATACCAGTATGCTGAAACCTGTGAAATGATTAGGAGGATATGAAGGGGTTAAACGTTGTAGCATTCCGGGCAGCATCCAGAACAGAAACATGAAATGAAATATATGTAACAGTGATAACGTATATATTATTCGCTTATTCAGTTTCAGCTGTGCTTTTTTTTTTTTTTTTTTTTGTCCAGGCCGGTGTTTCCTCCAAAAGATATCAGATGCCTTCTCCGTTATCTGACTAAAAAAACAAATCCTTTTTAATGTTAGCCGAATTTTATGGCCGCCATTTACCGAAATACGCTGAAATAAGAGAACCATTTGAAAAGTCACGCCAAAGAGAATATTGATTTTATTACGTTGCTACATTCGTCCATTATTTTTTCTTCTGCGAATGATGCTGAAGAATAGTCTTACCCAGAATTTTTTTTTTTTTTTTTGGCTTCTTACTAACTCTGGTCATCAGACGACGAAACGCACTGGTAAAGAAAAGTTTTTCTTTTTGTCTTCATACATACATATGATTTTAATCCCATTAAACAACATTTCTTAGAAAAACATAGCTATGTACATAATATTAGACATTAGTTGATAACACAACAATACTCACACATATACACAGTAAAAAGAACCTTACAGATATTGGAGGCCATCTACATTAAAACAAAGCAACCCACACTCAACAAAATTACATTTGAAACTAGTCACAACACATTATATTGCATCTAGATATATGATTCTCTTGATAACATTTCTTTCTCTCATTTCGTCATGTACAATGTCATAGAACAATATTATGAATTTACGACCTGTGTCTGCAAACGTCTATGTAAACAAAACAGTATGTCATCTTTGGCGGTAAACATCTCTGTTTTAATGCCCATATAACCACTCTGATGGTGGGTCATGTGAGCCGAGAGCTTAGACCAACAATCAATATAATAAAGAAATATCCAAATCTTGGACAGTTTTTGTCTTTGTCTTCTGTTGAAACTAAAGCCATTATACGACACTTGGAACGGCTCATGATAAAACATAATAGATATTCATTGACTATTATATTTAACAATATTAATTTGAATATATCTCTCATTTGCCGATAGAGCACTTTGGGGAAACGGGATATTTAAAAAACAGAGTTTGGTCCTGCTTATAACGCATCGCTCTTCAGTTATTAATTGAGCACTCTGGCTGCTGATTTGGCGACTATATGCTTCACGTATATAATACGTTAAAAGATTCCTTTCTCTGCCGTGCGCTGATAGCTAGGGGTATAGCTCTGATAGATGACAAATTCGTCCCGTTTTGATCCCGACTTGAAGCAATCGGATGTCTAGTCACATTGATCAGCTGTGATACGGGGAAACAGATTTATATATATATATATATATATATATATATATATATATATATATATATATATATATATATATATATATATATATATATATATATATATATATTAAAAATAATATGTTATAAAAGGGTGGCTGAATACAGCCGCGCCTGGAAGGTATAAATACTAAAAAGTAGTCAATACAAGATTACAATATCGGAAATGTGTTTGCAAAAGCACTAAAAAAAAAGGATTGCATTTTAGTGTTTCTGCATATATATATATATATATATATATATATATATATATATATATATATATATATATGTAACACACGTTTAAAAAAACATATTACTTCACTATTTTTCTACAGATCCATTATTCATGAATTGAACTCATCTCTTTCTAATACATAAAAATCAATGAAGATATATACAAAATACACACAAGATATACTTTCATGAAAAATCAAAACAAAAGAAAATTTTTCAAAACAACCTGCAGCGTCTCACTAACTTTTATACATTTAGCGACCAGAATGTTTCTCACACATTTAAATATTATATGTTATTTCATTACACGTGACACGTATCTAACCAATGAGAAATAGCCAAACACAACCTACCATTAATCTGCGTCTCTTTGCTTTTTATCATTTCTATCTTGATCTCTGATGAAGTTTTAATAAAGCGAAACATGTTAGATCAAGATCTGTTTCCTACTTGTTCTTTATCCTATCATATATAAGAGATAAGTTAGAATCTGCATCTCTTTTTATCATTAGCAGAATCTAACTTACCTCTAATACATAAAAAATCAATGAAGAATACACACGAGATGGGTACCTCGGCTTGTTGTAATAGTTAACAAGCTTGTCTTGCTAGAACAATTACGACTGAGTAGTGAGTTCGATCCTTACTGGGTGCCTCATACATTTGGCCTTGTGCCACATCTAAGCTACGCTTGGAAAATCATTTAAGGGTACCTCGAGGTGGTGTAATGGTTAGCAAGCTTGTCTCGCTAGAACAATTACAATTGAGTAGGGAGTTCGATCCTCACTGGGTGCCTCATACATTTGGCCTTGTGTCACATCTAAGCTACGCTTAGAAAATCATTTAAATGCTTTAAGGAAAAAATCAAACGAAAACCAAATTTTTCAAAACAACCTGCAGCGTCTCACTAACTTCACTCCAAACTGTCAAAATATTGATTAATTGATAATTTAGGGTATATCAACCCTATCTGAGTTATTTAAAGTCGACACAAATTTAGGATTGTAAAAAAAAATTCTTTTTTACGATTGAATATTTTATTTTCGGTTTAAATCGGAATCACCTGAAGCAAGGCAATAAAGCCACTAAGACACAAGGTGTTACAGGTTGTGGAAGAATTAGGAACAGAAACATTAAAAATGAGCAGAAAGAGAAAAGAGTGACCAGGAGGAGAAGTAGATAGCTATTGGCATTGCATTTAAATTTTTACCGATTAAAGTTGGCCGGAAAGTATGGAACAAGAAGGGAGTTCCACAAGCGAGAAGTGCGAGAGAAGAAACTGTTAGCATAGAATTTGCGGCTCCATCTAGCCAGCTCAACTGTAAATTGATGAGATCTCTGTTGTTGATGATGACGGTCGTCTTTGAGTATAGAATCCAGAGGTTAGCAGTGAATATGTCGAAGACAGTAGGGAAGCGTAGTTCAGGTTAGCAGTGGATATCCCGGTAAAAGTAGCAGAGCGTAGTTCAGTAGTTCTTCCTTCTGTTCCTCTTCGCCTGACAAGTTGGCACTGGACATTCGGAGAGAGTAAACAAAATGGCCGCCTTTATACACGACGGATTGAATATTCTACGTCTTCTGATTGGTTAACCTTCTATTGATGGACTATAAAATGAGTCAACTCATTTTGACTTGCTTACTAGTACATACATATGCACAAAGTCGCAAAATTACCATGAAAGTATTTATAGAAAAGACATAAAAAGTCAACCTCATGGCGGTGGGAAAGTCACTGGAGATGAGCAGCCAGATCAGAACCAATAATATTGCAGATTCTTCTTTGGGTCTTACCAACGAGCTCACGGTAAGTAGCAGGGACTCCGGGCAGTATGTGGCAGCAATATTCTAAGCATGGACGTATAGTATTAACACGGTTTTTGCAGTTGACAGTCTTACTATTTAACCCATAGATGGTGGGGACGAGATGGATTAATACCTTTCCCAAGTATATTTGCGCATTAGTGAATGTAAGAAACCTTACTGGAATTCGAACCCAGTTCTCCGATTTCTAATTCCGAGCCGTTATCCTGTAGGCATCCACTCGTCGAAGGATTCTAGCTGCAGAGTTCACATGAGATGAACCATGTCGAAGGTGGAGATTTACCCCTTGTCGCTGGAGACCTTGTCCTAATAGCTGAAAAGAAAAAAAACCTTATATGTGCGCACATTTGAAACGGTTGTGTAGTTAAACATTTTTTTTTACAGTGAGAGTCACCTTTTACAAGGCCCAAGAGACACTCGAGGTAGAGAGTTACGTTAGTAGGCCATTTGTGTTCATAAATGAGAATGATAACGTTTAACCCGAGTCTTGAACTGGTTAAGAGTGTAGTAATCGGGAAAACATCCTGTTGGGAGTCGATTCCACAGAGCAATGATCTGCTCGAGGGGAACGTTTTTCGCGCCGACGGAATACGGGGGAAATAAGGATGGTTTGTCACTATGTAAGTGGCACGGCGGGTTCTTACTGAAAAGGTTTGCCTCCGCGGGACCAGAGAATGGAGTTCGTCCGAGCACTTTCTACGAAAATAGCACTAGAGCAGCGAAATATAGACACTTGCTCGTACATTTATTTATATTTTAGTTTTTCGACTCCGAATTTCATGTTAAATACAATCTTCAGGTACTTAAGTACATGAATATTGCATTTAATGATTGTATATTTATTGATATATATATATATATATATATATATATATATATATATAGAGAGAGAGAGAGAGAGAGAGAGAGAGAGAGTGTGTGTGTGTGTGTGTGTGTGTGTGTCATCCACAGACAAACTGTTTTGCTGTATCACAGCTCTTCAGTGTGGCTAGACGTCCGGTTGCCTCTAGCTAGGATCGAAACGAGGCAGAATTGACGTCAGTCGGAGATTCTACCACTAAGCTGTCAGGGATGAAGGTGAATTTTAGAGTATCTATTTTTAGATAAACACACAATGATTGAGAGAACTCGATTCGCTTTACCGAAGAGCCTTGCATTATTACCAGTATTGGTTACTGTTTACAAACTCACACTTCCACCCCGAGAGAGCTCAACCGAAATAAATTTTCCAGAACCCTGTATATTGTCATCCACAGACAGACTGTTTCGCTGTATCAGAGCTCTTCAGTGTGGCTAGACGTCCCATATATATATATATATATATATATATATATATATATATATATATATATATAATAGCTCTGTTATTTTACATTGTGGACTATTATTTAGACTAAAGGATTTTTTTTTTTTTTTTTTTTTTTTACAGCAAGGTTCACCATTTACAAGGCTTGGGAGCCACTCGAGGTAGCGGGTTACGTGAGTAGGCCATTTGTGTGTATAGATGAGAGAGATAACGATTAACCCTTGCCTTGAATGGGTTAAGATTGCAGAGGTCGGGGAAACATTCTCTTGGGAGTCAGGTACTTACTGGAACGGTACAGGAAGCCGACTATTTTTTCCTGCGTCCTTATATATGTTCGTCTTTTTTTAAACTGTGAGGGGCCTTTACAAGGCCCAGGGGCAACTCGAGGTAGAGGGTTACGATAGGAGGCCATTCATGTGTATAGGTGGGAGAGATAACGATTAAGCCTAGCCTTGAATAGGTTAAGATTGTACTGTTCGGAGAATCATCCTGTTCCGAGTCGGTTCCACAGGGCAGTAGTTCGTGGAATGAAACTGCTCGAGTAGAAATTCCCGCCGATGGAATACAAAGCGAATGCGAGTGGTTTGTTGCTATGTAAGGGTCATGGCGGGACCTAGCCGTAAATATCTGACCTCGTGGAACCAGAAAATGAACTTCTTCCAAGCACTTTCCATGTAATTAGCGATAGAGCAGTGAGAGACTCACCACACCCCTCATGTGAGAGAGAGAGGTTGGAGTATGGAAAATAATTCTTCTTCAACAGGGACTAGGAGACGCTTTTGAACTCTATCAAGACTGGAAAGTGAGGTCTGAAAATTTAAGCAAGAGTAACCTTCACTCCGTTTATTCAAGAAGCAAGAGGACAAAATGATGACAAATGACTCCTGTTTCTCGAATCCTTCCATATTAATTGAAGAAGAGTAGAGGTTTATTCCTTGTTTCCAGTTTAGGATATGGTTTACTGGTTCCTTTCTTTCTTCAGTGACCGTAATGATTAAACTGTCTTAACTTTTTAGCCATCTGCCTGGCCAGTGGTTATGAATTTTCATTTATGAGGGTACCAGGTTGACAATTTTCTGGTTGCTACATCCCGACTAGCAGTAAGGACCCTGAACTCTTTGAAAGCGCTTAGAGAGGCTGGTCTTGTCAACAGTTGCATAATATCGAGGTACTTGCAGTGCCTTGTCGCGCATGCATAGGTGTCCTTGCATGTACTTCCGGTGGGCAACCCCGAGGTCACATTATGACTAGACTTAGTCACCTAGACATTGGACAGAGATAATTATTTGGGCCTTTTCTCCTGAAAATATAAGATCTTTTATTGTTCTCTCTCCTTAATAATGTTTTCTTTTCTATCTATTCTATCCTACTCAGTAACTCCTTGAGTCTTAGTGGCTTTATTACATTGTTTGGGTTGAAATGATTAAAAAGATAAAATAAAAATGTTTTCAAATAAAATGGACGTGTAATCAAAAATGTAAAGTGCGGACGTGTGTTTTTTGTTTTGTTTTGCTTTAACTCTGATGGTCACCCTTTACAAGGCCAAGGGGCCACTCGAGGTAGAGGGTTACGTTAGGAGGCCATTTGTGTGTATAGGTGGGAGAGATAACGATTAACCCCAGTCTTGAATAGGTTAAGATTGTAGAGATCGGGGAAACATTCTCTTGGGAGTCCGTTCCACAGATGAGTGGTTCGCGGGACGAAGCTGCTCGAGTGGAACTTACTTCTCGCCGTTGGAATACAGAGGGGATGTGGGTGGTTTTCTACTATGTAAGTGGCGTGGTGTGTTCTTACCGAGAAGGTTTGCCTCGGCGGGACCAGGGAATGTAGTTAATCCGAGCACTTTCCGTGGAAATATCGGTGGAGTAGCGAGGGGCCTGCCACATCCCCTCCCCCCTGTGGAAGAGGGATTGAAGGGTGGAGAATAATTCGACACCCACTAGGGCCCGGAGATGCTTTTGAACTCTATCAAGGCTGGAGAGTGAGGTCTTGGCAACTTCCGCCCAAATATGGCAATAGTACCCAATTTTCGGCCTGATCTGGATCTTGGAAAGATAAAGGTAAGCAGGAGTCAGATAATTACTGAAGCGGTACAGGGAGCCGATCATTTTTTCCCTCCATTATTAGCAACGGATCGTATGTTCGAATTCCACTTTCGGCCGGGTGTGAGTTTGGGGACCAACAATTTGTCAGAGCACGGTGCTTCCCCTAGAGGACCTCCGTCTATCCAGATTTCTAGTGGTTCGGTGTTAGATTAGCGATGACGGACTATAACTAAATTGATCTTGAAGGCATTGAATGTAACCAGAAAATTTTTACCCCATTACGTAGTTTGTACAAGAACTGGCCATCAATATATGTCTATCGCCTAACCAAATGAATGCTTATAGATTCAAATATAAATGAATATATAAATAAATAAATATAACCTAAACCCAAACAAAGTAAATACTTATAGTCACAAACATAAATAACTAATAAATACCTATATTCAAACCAAATAAATACTTATGAACCATCAACACGACGAGGAATATTGTATATGTATAAATATATATATGTGTGTGTGTGTGTGTGTGCGTGCATGCGTGTGCCTGTATGCGCTAGTGAAGTTTGCTATGAGACGATAACGGTCGCGCAATATATATATATATATATATATTTTAAGACATTTTTATGTTTATACATTTTTTTTATAGATACAAATCTACCTTGCTAACCGAACGCTCCTCTGTGGCCCAATCGGTTAAGGCACGTCAGGCTATATGACTGTTCCGTATAGGATACAAGTTCGATTCCTGTCGGAAGACGAATATTTTCTATGAAACTTTCTCGGACATTCAGGCCCGTAAATGTTGCATAATACTGTTTATTATAAAACAGAGCATTTACTTAAATATTTGTATCTCTAAAAAGAATGTATAAACATAAAAATGTCTTAATATATATATATATATAGTATTAGTGATAGGTTTGATAAGCAGGTTTCTACCGCAGTTTGACATTGTTACTTTGCCGCTAACACTCATGATGTTTTCTCTGCCAGACCTCTCCTTCTGTCTATGCGTAAGGATGTTCTCCCACCACATTATAACACTTTATTAATTTATTCCTTTAAATGTAGTTGCAGTTCACACTACATAGGGAGAACGACGCAAAGGCTAGATGCTAGAATAAAACAACACGTTCCAGCGAAAATCCGAAACCTTAAGTACGCTCTCTCGGACATTTCGACCAATACGTATGGGTCTTCCATCGCAGAACACCTTATAAATAGCCATAATTGTACTGTTAGTTTTAGTGGTGACGCTTTTACCATCCTTAGCAGGTCCCACTCTAATTACCACCTAAAAGTGTTGGAGGCCATCTATATTCTATCATTAAAGCTTTCTCTATGTAAACAGAAGGACTTTGTATTAGGCCTCCAACTAATTACCATTTAAATATTTTTCTCTCCCCCAATACACTTTGTCCATTGTTCTTTTTTATATAATTTACTCTATTTACCTCGATTTACCTCTGTTGAGCGAGATACAAAACCTCTTACCTAGCCTGTTTTCATTTTTACTTTTTATTATCATGGGTGGTAATAATAAAACTAATTTTGACTGTTCATACTGGTGCTAAAATTTTGTACCATCAAACATATATATATATATATATATATATATATATATATATATATATATATATATATATATATATATATATATTTGTAGGTACAAAATTTAATGATCGAAAATAAAAGTATAAAACTTACGAGACATATTAAAAACGGGCAAGAAGCAACCGGTTTCGCTCCTGCTCTTCAGGCTTCAACGGGAGATTTAATTTAAAATTAACACAGAAAAATGTACAATAAAAGGAAGTTGTTGGGGAGGAAAAAAAAATGCAAAAGGAACTAGAGACGAATGACAGCGAGTCCCAACAAACACTCCCGTTGTTTACACAAAGAAGGCTTAAGAGACCCGATGTAAAGTGCCTCCAGAACCTTTAGATGAAATAAAGAGTGTGACCAGAACAACACGGTGAACCAGTCAACACTAGTATTTAGTCACCCACCACACGAGGGTATCATGTGGCACAAGGCCGGTTTAATGTGGGATCTCCGAGCCCGTGGGCTTGGCCAAAAATATGCCCTTTGAACCGTATAAACGGGTTCAGGGTCGATCCGACAATTATTTAAAGACATTTTTATGTTTAACATTCTTTTTATAGATACAAGTATTTAAGTAAATGCTCTGTTTTATAATAAACAGTATTAAATAACATTTACCGGCCTGAATGTCCGAGAAATTTTCATAGAAAATATTCGTCCTTCGACAGGATTCGAACCTGTATCCTATACAGAACCATCATTTACGCTGACGTGCCTTACCTTTCGACCGGACTGTCATAGCTGAAACTCCTCTCTTACGGGCAAAACGTCTTATGGAATGAGTTGGCTCTTTTCTCATTGATCTCTTTAAGTTGAAATGATTATCCTTCTTCTTAAACTAAAGCGGTTGTTTCAATTAATTTGCACAAGGGTGTACTTTGACATAAAATAAAGTGTCGATGGTTACAGGAATCCAGTTGTCTATCTTTCAAAAGAAGTCATAGAAATACACAGACAATAAAGAAAGGGAAGTTGTGGAGATCTATGACCGGGATAAAATTGTCAAATAATATAAGGATATATTTATTATAACATCGCATCCGGATTTCGATAAAACTAAATCCATTATTTATTTCGGGTCAGGGGTTTCTTTCTTATTACACGATTTTCTCGTTCTAACGTTTTATCGTTTAATACGCCATTGTTAATATAATTTTCATGAAGAATGTATTAGAATTTGTTCGTATAAAGTCTGATCGGTTCGATAAGGTCAAATTGGCAGCTCGTACCAATAATGACATAAATTATGTTGTTAACGTTGGCAAGGAATGGTTTGTTCATTTTAACGCCCCAAAACGAGACTACTCTCTTTTAATCGTATAAGAGAACCTATTTCTGTCTCCCATCAGTATAGGTGATGGTAACGTCTAAAAGAGTTGTTGCTTCTTCGCAAGTTAACGTTTTCCCCTGAAATAAAATGGAAATATGATATTGAATCAATTGCTAGGTCTTCTGCTAGGAAAGTGGTTTCACTGTGAAGTGCTAGACAATTTTTTTCGTTCAAATCTATCTTACCTATTTACAAATCTACCATTTTTCCATGCTTTTAATTTTACTGCCACATCTGGTCTGGCGCTGTATAAAATCCAAAGAATCTGCAATATTATGAGTCTTGATCTGTCATCTCGACTTCCGTCATTTTCCCACTGCCGTAATGTAGCTTCCCTGGTAAATGTTCTGATGAAATTTCCCCCCCCCCACGGTATCTAGAGTCCCTGAATTTGAGCGGAGTACTAGATTGTCGGCAAGGTCTCATCATTTTACAGCTGAAAGGGATAGATGTAACCGTAAGTTCTATGCTAACAGTTTCTTCTATTGCACCTGTCGATGGTGGTACATTATTAAGGCTTCTTGCTTTCCAGTTAACTTTGAGCAATCTAAAAGCAATGTCAATCGTTATCATCTGTCTTCTTAATTCCTGTTCTTTTATTATTCTCACTCTATATGTCTGACGTGCCTTAACCAATCGAGCCACGGGGGATCGTTTGATTAGCAAGGTCGAAGTTTAAAAGCAGTAAAATCGACATTGCTAACCGAACGCTCCTCTGTGGCCAAATCGGTTAAAAGCACGTCAAGCTAAATGACGGTTCCGTATAGGATACAAGTTCGAATCCGGTCGGAGGACGAATATTTTCTATAAAAATTTTTCGGACATTCAGGCCGGTAAATATTATTAATGCTATTTATTATAAAACAGAGCATTTACTTAAATATTTGTATCTATAAAAAAAAAATGTATAAATATAAAAATGTATATATATATATATATATATATATATATATATCATTTCTACCATTCATAGAATGACTCTTGGCAATATGAAATACAAAAACACACTGCTCTATCTAAATATTTCTGGCAATTAAAGAATGCCACTGAGATATTCTAGTATGAGCCAAATCTTACAATCTTGTTGAAAAATCATTTACCTTAATAAATTTAAATAACCCTTACTTATTAAAGAGTAGACATAAAAATAAATATTTGGTTAAATATGATCCAGATTCAATTTTAATGTACATTACTTTTTTGATTTTTTTTAAAAAAGTAATCTCTCTCTTTATGCTTAATATAAAAATTAATATTCATAATTCTAAAATAATTATTTGCATATCTCTCTCTCTCTCTCTCTCTCTCTATATATATATATATATATATATATATATATATATATATATTGTGTATATTTAGGCAGCAAATCCAATCTAAGCTATTATTATTGTTTCGTCTGTGTATTGGTTGATATATAGAAAAGTAACTCTCATCTTTGATAATGGCTTATGTAAGCCGAAAGCTTAGATTGGATTTAAAAATGTATCAATATAGTGATTTCCTTTCCTCCTTCAATGATAATGTTAAGCTTATCAGACAATATGAAAGGAACTTACTTAAAATAAATAGATAAAACTTGTCTATATTATTTAATGAAACATGCATCGATATATATATATACAGGATGTCTATAAAGTTCGTGTGCACTTTAAAAAATTATAACTTTATTTGTATTTGCAATAGAAATAATTTTTAAAAAGGATTAGAAAGAAGTAAATCTATATTTTTTAAGGTTTTATTGAAATTTTATTTAAGTTTCCACATGTCCTCCATCATTAGCAATACAAAGGGTAATACGATTTTGGAGTTCACGGAAAACATTTGCCAACTGATTTACAGTAATGCCTGAAATCACATTAGTTATTTTAGCTATACTTAAAACTAGGTACATTAAACTTTATAACATTTTTTTACAGATTATTTCTATCGCAAAATACAAATAAAGTTATAATTTTTTTTAAGTGCACACGAACTTATGGACACCCTGTATATATATATATATATATATATATATATATATATATATATATATATATATATAATATATATAATAGTACTAATCTATAAATATAAGAAATTATACTCATCCGGAAAACCCTGGGTACTTTGTTATGTAAATAAACAGACCAATACCCAAGGGAAAAAAGTTACAAAGGAAGAAAGAACAGAGAACATCTACGTCAGCCGAAGACAATCGTCTAGCATCTAAGTTCTGAGTCCAAAGAAAAAAAACCCCGATACGAGTAAGTAAAATGACTAAGAAAAGTGCTCAATACGTTAAGTAGAGCAAACCTAATTAAACTTAAAGAGCCAGATAAACCTACCAAGGTTTCACCTAAGCGGATCGTCAGGGAACACTGGAACCAGTATTCCCTGACGATCCGCCCAAACAAAACCTTGGTAACTTTATCTAACTTTAAGGTTTAATGATAGATAGATAGATAGATAGATAGATAGATAGATAGATAGATAGATAGATAGATAGATTTGTATATATCTACAAATCCCGTTTATTTTTTATGCCAAAAAAATAATAAAGATACATATTATCCGTCACCGGTAGCCATAGCCAGATATTTTTATTATAATCTAAATTACGTAATATTCAGTTTATTCTCAATGCCTGAAGATTGCGTATTGCATGAAACTCCGAGAAATGCACAACGCATTCCTCAGGTATTAGGAATAAACTGACCCTTACGTAATTTAGATTATAATAAAAAAATATCTGGTTATCGCTACCAGTGAGGGATAATATATATATTTATTAATATATACAAAATAGCCCTGTTTTATTAACATCAGTACTATATGTGTGATATATTAAAACAATACTATAATATCTTACAAGTACACATGAATCTAATATACACATTGCGTTTATGATTTGATTGATTGACGCATTGGTTCTTGATAGAACCATCTTTATAGTAGTCGCTGTAATGCTTTTTCGGAACTGTAGTAGTTTTTGCCGTAAAACGTGCCGTCTTCGTTTTGAGTGATTGGATGCCTGATTTTCCGTGGGTAAATGAGGTCGAAAGGAAACGAAGCCTCAACTGAAATGCTAGTTTTTTTTTACCCATGTGCTTGGGGGTGGACGAAGAGCGAAGACGAATGGATAGATAAAATGCGGCAGAAATGGCGGGGTGGGGGTGAGTAAGAAGAAAGGTTGGGTGGGCGGGAGATAATCAGAAAGAAGGGCAAGATTTCAATGGAGATATTTAACCTGGAGTTAAAGAAAGATGGATGGTGGGTGCTGAAGATGAAGCTTGTGTGTGACGGCAAATGAAAGGGGAGGAGGAAGTAAAATGGATGCTATGAGGTTATTTAAAGAAGAAGAAGAAGAAGAAGAAGAAGAAAAAATACAAAAAGGTTAAAAAGAGACGGGCGAAAGAAGAAGAAAAAGGAGGAGGAGGAGGAGGAGGAGGAGAAATACAAAAAGATTAAAAGGAGACGGGCGAAAGAAGAAGAAGAAGAAGAAGAAGGAGGAGGAGGAGGAGGAGGACAAATACAAAAAGGTTAAAAGGAGACGGGCGAAAGAAGAAGGAGGAGGAGGAGAAATACAAAAAGATTAAAAGGAGACTGGCGAAAGATAAAGAAGGAGGAGGAGGAGGAGAAATACAAAAAGATTAAAAAGAGACGGGCGAAAGAAGAAGAAGGAGGAGGAGGAGGAGAAATACAAAGGTTAAAAGGAGACGGGAGAAAGAAGAAGGAGGAGGAGGAGGAGAAATACAAATAGATTAAAAAGAGACGGGCGAAAGAAGAAGAAGGAGGAGGAGGAGGAGAAATTCAAAAAGATTAAAAGGAGACGGGCGAAAGAAGAAGAAGGAGGAGGAGGAGAAATACAAAAAGATTAAAAGGAGGGGCGAGAGAAGGAGGAGGAGGAGGAGGAGAAATACAAAAAGATTAAAAGGAGACGGGCGAAAGAAGAAGAAGGAGGAGGAGGAGGAGAAATATAAAAAGATTAAAACGAGATGGGAGAAAGAAGAAGAAGGTGGGGGAGAAATACAAAAAGGTTAAAAGAAGAAGAAGAAGCAGAAGAAGAAGAAGAAGAAGAAGAAGAAGAAGAAAAAGAAGAAGAAGATACCGGTACGGAGACGGTAAACAAAAATAAGAAAGAGTCGAAAGGTGACATGAAAAGAAATGAAAGAAGATAGGATAGAAAAGACGAAGAAGAAGAAGAAGTATAAAAGAAAAAATTAAAAGCACAGAGAGAATAAAGGCGTAGACGAATAAGAAAGGGGAGGTGGCGAGAAAAGAAAGAATACACCAAATGAGGGAAAAAGAGGAAGAGAATGAAAAATAATCGAGGTACAAAAGAAAGAGAGGAAGAAGAGAAGAGTGATGAAGCATAAGAAAGAGAAGAAGAAAGAAAAGAAAAGACGTGCAAAAAAGAAAGAAAAGAAATAAACAAAAGGATGATTGTATTTCATATACCATAACTATGATAACGGCGCAATATATCAAGTGAACAATGGAATATTTTGGAACATTATATTCCTTTTAAATACGCTTCATTCCTACCTCCCCCCCCTATTACATTTCCCTCTTCGCCATAATTTGCGACTTTTTTTTTTTTTTAATTAGAAAATTATTATGGATTTTTTTTCTTTGTAAATCGGGATTTTGACATTTTTCCATTTTCACATTTTTTTTTTTTTACTAATAGTTACTTGGCTTTCCAAAGAAACCAGCGAAAAAAAATCCCCAATGAGGCTAACATAAATTATGTGAACGGTGAAAACAATAACACACGGTTAGGTAACATAGCTAAACCCAAGCTCATGATAAACAATGAGAGATTTCAGATTCATAATGATACTGAAGAACCCATTTGCGAATGAAATCGAACTCCATCCGAAAAAAAAAAGCAATAATCAATAAGTCATAGAAATAATCTTATCCTATAATAATTCTGCTCCCCCACCCATTTGGCCGACAGACATTTGGCCGAACGGACATTTGACCAACGGACATTTCACCAAAAATGTACAATTAAAAATAGTACCAAGCAATTATTTTAATTAGTAGTATTATAAGCTAGAATAGGATTAATAATTACCCCTGAATTTCAAGTGATTAAATTATTAAATCTAAATTTAAACTTAAAAGTTTTCTTATATTCAATATTTGTTTATTGAAATTAGTATTGTATTTGGGTAGAAAGTAGCCCCAAATTATTTAAATTTATATTTAACAGTAATATAAAAGCTAGTTCATCCCTTTAAGATAAATGATCATTAAAAGCAAAATTGAAAGATCTTTCATATCGTAAAAACTTAAGATTTTTGTAGCAGTAAAATGTGCTTTTTCTCAAAATACTTATCATTTTACAGTAATCTCATGTGCTATACATGCGGGTTTGGGGACCGCTTGTGAATTCCAAATTCCCATGAAACTCCAATATTGAAGCCGACTCAACCCCCCTCGGGTGAATGCCGTTACAAGTACAGGGGGGTGGGGTATTATATGGTAGAATAGCACTAATAATTACCACTGAATTTCAAGTGATTAAATTACTAAGTTAAAAGTTTTCTTATTTCATTATATATTTATTGAAATTAGTATTTTTTAAATATTTTAGTGTATTTGGGTAAAAGTAGAACCTAATTATTTAAATTCATATTTAACAGTAATATAAAAGATAATTCATCCCTTCAAGATAATGATCATTAAAAGCGAAATTGAAAGATCTTTCATCTCGTAAAAACTTAAGATTTTGGCTGTAGTAAAATGTGTTTTTTTCTCAAAATACTTATCATTTTACAGTCATATTTGAAGTAAAATATAATATATACAGAATAGATTTAAAAAAAAAACCCTGTCAAAAAAAAAAAAAAAAAAATTATAAATTAATGCAGTAAATTAACATAAATATATGTATCCTATTACGATAAAGTGGGTGACATACATGTAAGTATGCCACGATATTTTCGGCTAAATATCCATTCAGTTAAATGTCCGTCGGCCAAATGTCCGTCGGCCAAATGTCCATCGGCCCTATGTCAGTCGGCCAAATATCTATTCAGTTAAATGTCCGTCGGCTAAATCTTCGAGTACCCTTCGTTAGTTAGTTATCTTCTTAGTTAGTTCGCACGACCATTACGCCTTGCAAATATCTAAAAAAATAATGGACTATTCGGTGTTGGCCGCGTGAAAAGATGTAAATTACATATCGAACACGCTACTTGGTTTCAGTGAGAAAAAGAAAGAAAAATACAAAGGAAGAAGTATTTAACCTATGTTTCAGCAAAATGGAACACCAATTTCAAATCTTTTAAATTATACCCTCTTATTTCTTAAAATAACGACCACCATTCATATTTATCATTGTTTTTG
This sequence comes from Acanthosepion pharaonis, assembly GCA_903632075.3. Classification (NCBI taxonomy): domain Eukaryota; kingdom Metazoa; phylum Mollusca; class Cephalopoda; order Sepiida; family Sepiidae; genus Acanthosepion; species Acanthosepion pharaonis. Next base: position 2,631,892 of record CAHIKZ030005488.1, on the reverse strand, counting down.
CTTAGCTCCGATATTTAACGATCAGACAGGGGAATAACTACAGATATTTTACTGTCATAGAAGTCGCCATGAGCTTATTCAATCATTAACTTAAAGTGTTGTGGAGTAGCTGAGCACCCCCATATGATGGACTTGTTTAAGACTATTTAAACAGCACTCTCTCTTAATGAAAGAGAGCAGTTAATGATGCCTTTGGGCAGGAAGAAACCTAGACGAGGCTATGCCTACTGGCAGAGTCCCGTCTGGGGAGGCAGACAGCTAACCAACCCTGTCTATACGGGGTCTAAGGGCAATTTTTGCCTGAGGCTACGGGCTCGGAAAACACACGTAAAAAAACGGCCTTGTGCCACATCTCGACTTGGATACAGAGGATTTAACGATTAATTGTTTTCAACTGTGTACCATATTATTCTTCGGAATAACTACTTCTGATTTTTTTTATGTGTGTCAACCTTTCTTATTTACGACACAACATTAAGGTTCATTAGTAAATTAAAATAGAAAATTCGAGAATTTTCCATTTTTAGTATTTAGAATTTTAAAATCTCTCTGACGTCTTATTTAAGGAACGTTTTTTAGGAATACCAGCAGACTCTCGGCGTTAGATGTGCTAACATCGCAAAATTTCGTTTTTCAAACATTAGAGTTGTTCTAGCTGGAAAAGAAGTGGATCTTGTCGGTGTGGTGAAAAAAATTGGATGAACGCCCTCCCCAGGATAACATGGGGGTTAATGCCAAAAGAAAACAAACTCGTGACGATTCAATGAGAAATGGCTTTCAAGCAAGATAAGAGTCAGTGGCCAGGAACGTAAAAGAAGTGTGCCAATAGAAATATCTTGTCTCGATTATCATCGTAGAGGGTTTCAGTATAGGAACACTTTGAAAAGCAGCACAAACAATGGCAGCTGTCGCAAAACTAAGAATCGTCTAGAGAACATCTGCCTGAAATTGGCATACGCAATTTTCCTGTACGTCTGTGAATTTTGGACATTGACAGCAGAATTACGGCAAAGAAGCCAAGAATTAGAAATGAGATGCTACCAAACCATCCTTGGAATCTCCTGCAGAGGCCGCATCATAGATGATGCAATGGGAGACATCATCAAAAAAGAAACAATCTCGTTCGATGACCTCATAACCACAATGAAGAAAAGAGAATTGAAATAGTAACTGACACTTCATTAGAGCCAACCATCTTTCTACTGCAAAGAACAAGAGACATAGGAAAAGTGGTCTGACAACGTCACTGAGAGGATTAGAAGATCATTCACGTAGACTCAGCCATTGCCACAAAATCGCGTTGTTTTTAATCAATTCACCCCATACAAAGCGATAATGCCACTAAGACGCAAGGAGCTACTGGGAGTGAAAGGGACTGATAAGACTTCAGAAGGAACCGAAAAGCCGATTCTCAAGAGGAAAAATATTTTCTGGTTTTAAATAACCTGCAAAAGGTTCATAAGTCGTAAAAAACCGAATCCATCAATCAACCAATCTTAGCGAGATGTACAAGAAATATTTGGCCTCGAGAGTTAAGCATTGTGGTGAAAACGCCATAGTCCAGGATTGTATGAGCGCTAATGTTACCGCAACTGAAAAGACAAGAATATTTAACTGAAATCAAAGACCAGACTCTTGCATGCATTGGCATACTCAATCTTTTTGTACGTCTGTGAATATTGGACATTAACAGCTGATTTTCATCCAAGAATTAGAAATGAGATGCTACAGAACCATCCTTGACATCTCCTGCAGAGGCCGCATCATAGATGATGCAATGGGAGACATCATCAAACAAGAAAGAATCCCGTTCGATGACCTCATAACCACAATGAAGAAAAGAGAATTGAAATTGTAACTGACACTTCATTAGAACCAACAATCTTCTCCCTGCTTTCCTAAAGGTACACCACCTTAGGCAAAGGAAACCAGACAGACAGAGAAAAGTGTTGTCTGAAAACGTCACTAATAGATCTAGATCATTCACATAGAGCCAGACGATAAATTGTTCCACACAGACTTGCCGCAATGAAAGTCACAGAGCATTCTGAATAGTACGAGCAACATACGGGAAAGAATTACACCCTGGTGCAAATTAATTGAAACAAAACACATAATTCCGTTATTATTTACTTTTACTGTATTTTTCCAATGAAACATGATCCATTGCACATGTTAGTACTTCGTATATCCATTGCACGGAGTCTTTCCATGCAGATTGACCTCAGATTCTCAATTGGATTTAAATCAGATTTTCCCATAGCTAGGACCCTAACAGGTGCTACCACTTCGTAAATAATAAAGGCAAATTCTCCGAATGCTGATCTGGCATTTCTCATTCTTTCTGCACGCCTCCTAATGTTGGATATTAACAATAAAATGGCAGCAAACACTCCAAGCATTAGGAATGAGATGTCGCAGAACCATCCTTGGTATCTTCTGTGTAGACCGCATCATAAATGATACAATGGGAGACAACATCAAACAAGAAACAATCCCATTCGATAACCTAATAACCACAGTGAAGAAAAGAACATTGAAATGGTATTGGCACATCATTAGACATTGAGATGGTATGGGCACATCATTAGAAACAACCATCTTTCTACTACAATCCTAGTGGTACCACCTTCGGCAAAGGAAACGAGATAGGGAAAAAGGTGGTCCTCTTGGACATTAACAGTAGAATGACAACAAATCCTCCAAGCATTAGAAGCAAGATTCTACAGAACCATCCTCAGCATCTCCTACGTAGACCGCATCACAAATAACGTTAAAAGAAAGGCCAGTTGAAAGATTTTATAACTCCCATTAAGAAGAGGAAGGTGAAATGATTTGGACATGACACAAGAAACAATAGTCTTCCTACAACCTTCTTACATGTCACCACCTTAGCAAAAGAAGAAAAAGGAAAACGGTGGGAGGCGGATATTAATACAACACTGTCTATCCTCCTTGGGTGTTAACAGGAAAGGTTACTGTCGAATACATAAGACCGCACAAATGACAAATACCATCCTGCAATAATCTCCCTTACGTCGGTTATATTTGTTGACGCAATGCAGTTAGACTCGTTGCAATGAAAGTTACAGAGCATTCTGAGTAGTACGGGCAATATGTGGGCAGGAATTATCCTGCTGGAAATGCACAGTCTTTTTGTTGCAGGAATGACCGCAAAACGAATTAAACATTTTAAATGCGCGTATTATACGTAAATGATAAATTGTGGTTGGTTAGTTTTGTTTAGCGGCCTATCAACACCTCTGAGTTATTTAATGCCGAAATCTAAATATTTTGTACGCAATTTTATGAGTTCAACGAGATATTTTGTACATAAATTTACAGTTTCAGTGCAAACGTATGTTTAGATATATAGGTTGGAGATAAATGTATTGCTGGTAATTTTACTATAAAAATCTATTTTTATGCTTTAGAACTGTATTGATTGTCGTTTTGATATAAAGAGGTATTACAAAAGTCACTAAGACCCGCTCATCATTGTTGCAATATAAACCACAGGTGAACTTTGTGGTTGTTGAACAATCGGTATCACCCCAAGTAAGGCAGTAAAGCCACTAAGACAGAAGAGGTTACAGGGTGTGGAAGAATTAGGAACAGAAACCTTCATGAAGAGCAGTTGGTTTTGTTTAGCGGCATTGTTGCTTGTTCCCTGTCTTAAATTTATTTGTTATTTAATGCCGAAATCTAAGTATTTTGTATGCAATTTTATGGCTTCAACGAGATATTTTGTACATAAATTTACACTTTCAGTGCAAACGTATGTTTAGATATATAGTTTGGAGATAACCGCCAAAAAGAAACGTGAATTCGTAATGTCACTGGCAATTTCAACGTTGGAAAATCCTTGAAAACCATTCCATGGATTCACTGAAACCTTGTGTGTGATACGAGATAGACGGAATTGTTCTAGCACGAAGTCACAAGTCATCGTGACCGAATGTTTGAGAGTATTGGCCTTATTCAAACAGCTGATCCCTTCAGATGATACGCGATCGCCCTGAAACTGTGACTAAGACACGCTCATCATTGTTGCAGTATAAACCACAGCTGAACTCTGTGGGTGTTGAACGAATACAACAGAGATGTTTTAATCGGTATCACCCCAAGTAAGGCAGTAAAGCCACTAAGACAGAAGAGGTTACAGGGTGTGGAAGAATTAGGAACAGAAATATTAATGAAGAGCAGTTGGTTTTGTTTAGCGGCCTATCAACACCTCTATGAGTTATCTAATGCCGAAATCTAAATATTTTGTACGCAATTTTATGGCTTCAATGGATTCAACGAGATATTTTGTATATAATTTTATATTTTCAGGGTAAACGTATGTCTGGATATATAGGTTGGAGATAAATGTATACGGCCAAGCGCAGGGTAATGGACGCGAGGGTGCATGGCTGTACCAGATTGCGTTTCCAGACCGAAGAGAGCCGAGTCATACAACCTTTGTTGCAGTTTATCGAAGCGTTGCTGAGACAAGAACCGTATTACCAAAAGCTATGGATCGTGGAAGACCGAGATCTACTCATATGCCTGACCACGAAGGACACATTACAAATGCTCTTTTGATACACCCTATATATATATATATATATATATATATATATATATACACACCGGGTGTAACAGCAAATTGTTAGATTAAGCTTTAAAACATTGTATCTTTAAAATGATTAAAGATATGTTACTGGAAATTCTCTGAGGTTTTTAGAACACTGTTGGGCTCGTCTTTGAACAATAAGAATGTATTTAGCCCTAAGTTGCCCTAAGTTGCAATGATGACCCCTCTTGCTGTTGTGACCTCCTGATCTAGTTTTCCTTTCTACTGTTCCCTCTCTTTTTTAAAACTTATTCACCGTTCGCTTGATGGTTCTTGAATGGACTTTGAGGATTGAAGCCAGAGTATAAATGTTGTTACCATCACTGAAGGCCTAAATGATCTTTTACCTCTCACCATTGCTCATCTGAGAAGACAGTGGAGTGACACAAAATGATTTTAAGCTGTTCTTTTTATAGCTGAATAACTCAAAGGGTTTTTCAGTGATTCTTACTACAAATGGTGTCAAAATGGCTAAACATCTTATCTGAAAACCCAGGAAAAAGAAACTCAATTAGTTTAGTATTTTTTTTTTTAAATATTAAACATTTTTGTGGGATGGAGAATTATCCCATACTGTTACACGATTTGGACAATTTTTGTTACACCTTACAAGTGAAAACATCGTAATATATATATATATATATATATATATATATATATATATATATATATATATATATATATATATATTATTTATTTAAAAAAAAATATGATTCCAAATCGCGACAAAAGAGGTCTCATGTTTCAAAACAAGAGCCGATAACTTCTATATTAATTATTTGAATTAAATTGAGTTAAAGAAAGCTCTGTGTTTTAAAAATTTAAATCAAAATTTACATGGTAACACCTAGGGCGAATTGTTTAAATTGGGTAGGCTTGTGTTGTGTGTTAATAATAAGTATCAGTATAGAGTTAGTTTCAGAGATGTCAAGTCAGGGAAAGGTGGGGTTGTCTAAATTTGAAACGGAAGATGTATTCACTCTAGTCTAGTTTGCGTGTCTATGGAGATTTATTTATTTTTTTATTTTATTTTTTTATGATGTGCATATAAAAAACTGCCGTAACGTTTGTTTTTTGACAACTTCATAAAGGGTTATCTTTTTGTAGGGTATTTAAACTATTTATTTGGGCTATGGATTATGAAAGTTATTATATTGTATGCTTGTTCTTAGCTAATTATTCAAACCATGAATCTGATGATGTCGACAAAAAACCGTTAACTCATGTCAATTGTTTAATAGATTATTATTATTTAGAAGCTTAATAATGTGCAATTTCTCATGGAGGCACAAAGGGCATGGGTCATCCCAAGTTTTACATGTTCTAGCCCTGTTTATAATTTTCCATTTTACTTTAGGTGTCCTATTTGTTTCTTTCAGATGCCAAAAATATTTAGATAGGGAAGTCTGATTTCTTTTATTTATATTATTGAAAGAGCATTATATATATATATATATATATATATATATATATATATATATATATATATATATTACGATGTTTTCACTTTGTACAAGGCTCAGGTATAGACTTCAGAGGAAGATTCCCAGTGTATGTGGGCAAATGGCAAAGGTTATGCAACGATAATGCTTAACCCTAGACTTGTACATGTTTTGATTGCAGAGACCAGGAAAACACCCTCTTGGGAGTCGGTCCCACAGAGCAATCTGGAAGAAGCTGGAAGAAGTGGAATATGGAGGAATGTGGATGATTTGCTACAATTTTAGTGGCTTTGCCATGAAGGTTAGAACTGGTGGAACCAAATCAAAGAATGCAGTTCATCTATGCATTTTCATATATATATATATATATATATATATATATATATATATATATATATATTTTTTTTTTTCTTTTTTTTTTCATTTCAACTTTTGGAAGTAAAGTCTGATGATCCAGAGCCCTGTTAAAGGGGTTGTGGTGAAATAACTTATTACATGGAACCTTAAAGTGGTCTGTTTTTATTCAAACATATTTGCTCTGAATTTACATTGAGCTCTCTGGATATCATCCTCCTTGGGTCTACCCATACGGATTACCTAGTTTTGCATAAACTATATATATATATATATATATATATATATATATATATATATAATGTCGGGACATAAATGAATTCAAATTTCTATAATATAAGTTTAACTTAATTAGCTACTATATTCCCATAATATACCCTCCCTTCTAACTCTTCAAATGTCGGATATATAACTAATTCTAATTTCTATATATCCCCCCCTCCATGAGCTCTTTACCTATATTAATTATCATTTATAAACTATCACTTAATCTAAGATCTCCCCAAATCAATACAGAAGGATTTGTGAGAGATGGATTGTCTGGTAATGGCTGGTACATAAGTTCAGTCTTCTTTCGCCGTTTCAGAGAATTTATCAAGGATAGTTTGAATGTCTTTAATCTGTATATATATATATATATATATATATATATATATATGCCGACATCAACAAATTTTCGCATTAAATAATTAGCATAAAAAAAATGCTTAACCCAACCATAAGATAGAAAAACCCTTTATGAAGGCGTAAAAAAAACAAATTGTAGTTCAGTGCGACGCGTTTAAGTACGAAACAGCAATTTATAAAAAAATTAAAGGATAAAAAATAAATAAATAAATAAAATAAAACCAAATTCTCTAGAAACCACATATTATGGTGCCAAAAGCTATCTTTCGCTGTGACTGACCAGACGATGTGCGCACATGAATGCCTTCGTTCGGATACTCCGACCCTACCTCGGATTGACCTCTTTCCGAAGGTGACTGTTATGTGGATAAAAAATTAACTCTTAGGTCTCTTATCAAAATAGTCGCCCCAGCCGTTTCCATAGTAATTAATTTAACGAATGAACATGCTTATGAAGATGCGTAAATTTCAAGACTGGCTATTTTTGCTTGTGAATGAAACAGGGATTGATACTTTAATTCAATTTAATTTTAATAATTATATTGAGGATTTTGGCTCTTGTTTTGAAACATGAGAATTCTTATGTAGCGAAGGAATCATATTTTTTTAAATAATTATAATATACTTAGATAGATAGATAGATAGGTAGATAGATAGATAGATAGATAGATAGATAGATAGATCAGCTGCAGTAGTGGTGTTTCACGTAGCTTCATGACCTTGGGTTATGTATGGTATCGAAACTGGAACATCATTGCAACGAACTCTTTCTCCCCAGACATTATTTAGCAGCCGCTAGAGTTTGTCGGTTGCTAATTATCAGCTGAATATCTCAAGATATAGTCACTGCAGGCAAACAGGTGTAGCCATTACATGGTTCCGGTACTTTGTAAACTATTTCCTTGCTATGAATTGTTCACCCTTAAAAGCGTCAGAAATGAAGGGGTGGAAGCCGTGATAAAACCACAACAACCCCAGCTGTTTCCTTCAAACTCACACTTCAAGTGTTTTTATTTTGCAGCTTTCTCCCTTAGACCCATTTTGGATACCGTCTTCAGAAACTATTGCTAACTCTACAATTTACGCTATATCAGAATTTACTGAGCTGATTTTCAATATCAGCTGTTTCCTTGCAACTCACACTTCAAGTATTTTTATTTTTCAGCTTTCTCCCTTATACCCATTTTGGATATCGTCTTCAGAAACTATTGCTAACTCTACAATCTGCACTATCTCAGAATTTACTGATCTGATTTTCTTATAGTAGAATTCGCACAATAGAGGCTTGAGATCCACTCAAGGTAGAGGGTTACTGTTCCAATGGCAATGGTGAATGAGCTGTGTAATATAAATGAAAGAGTAGTTGATAGGAAGAATATGAGGATAGGTAGGATTGTTAAATTTTGCTTCAGTGTGTCCTGTGTGTGTTAAATTCACCAAACCTTCCTTTCTCGTTATGTTGTCAAAAAATTTCAAAAGTTTCTTTCTGATTGTAAGCCTATTTTTCTTTGTAGTTTTTTTTAATCATTTCACCCCAAGCAAGCTAACAAAGCCACTAAGACGCAAAAGGTTACTGAGTCTGAAAGAATAAGCGAAAAAGAAACACAAGGAGAGAGAACAATAAAAGAGTAGGAATTCAGAAGACAAAATGTAATTGACATTATAATTAGATGCTTTAAAATCCAAGTTGATAGGAAAGCAAGAAACTGGAAGAATTCTACAAGCAACAAGTGCGTGAGAAGAAACTGTTAACGTAGAAGTTACGGTTATATCCTGACATTTTAACTGTAAAAATGATGAGATCTAGCGGCCCTCTAGTGTAAATTCCTAAAGTCAAGCTACCAACGGAAACCAAAGATTTCCTGAAAAACTCGTTGTTCGTATATTTTAGGCCTTGGAATCGCATCTTATGGTATCAGATGACAAGAATAAATACAAGAGTTGCTGACAAAAGAGAGTTTTGCGTATGGCAATAAATTACTTCCATTTGTTTCGATTAATCACACTCCATTTCTACTTATGCAAATCTAAAACCATTATTATTATTATTATTTTTATTAGTCTTCATCTTCTTCTTATTATTATTATTTCTCTTCGCCTTCTTCTTCTTCTTTTCTTCTTCTTCTTCTTCTTCTTCTTATTATTATTATTATTATTATTATTTTTCTTCTTCATCTTCTCCTTCTTCTTCTTCTTCTTCTTCTTCTTATTATTATTATTATTATTATTATTATTTTTCTTCTTCTTCTTCTCCTTCTTCTTCTTCTTCTTCTTCTTATTATTATTATTATTTTTCTTCTTCATCTTCTCCTTCTTCTTCTTCTTCTTCTTCTTATTATTATTATTATTTTTCTTCTTCTTCTTCTCCTTCTTCTTCTTCTTCTTCTTCTTCTTATTATTATTATTATTAGTATTATTTTTCTTCTTCTTCTTCTCCTTCTTCTTCTTCTTCTTATTATTATTATTATTATTATTATTTTCTTCTTCATCTTCTCCTTCTTCTTCTTCTTCTTCTTCTTATTATTATTATTATTATTTTTCTTCTTCATCTTCTCCTTCTTCTTCTTCTTCTTCTTCTTCTTATTATTATTATTATTTTTCTTCTTCATCTTCTCCTTCTTCTTCTTCTTCTTCTTCTTCTTATTATTATTATTATTATTATTATTATTATTATTTTTCTTCTTCTTCTTCTCCTTCTTCTTCTTCTTCTTCTTCTTCTTCTTATTATTATTATTATTATTATTATTTTTTTCTTCTTCTTCTTCTTCTTCTTCTTCTTCTTCTTAATTATTTATTATTTTTTCTTCTTCATCTTCTCCTTCTTCTTCTTCTTCTTCTTCTTCTTATTATTATTATTATTATTATTATTATTATTATTTTTCTTCTTCTTCTTCTCCTTCTTCTTCTTCTTCTTCTTCTCCTTCTTCTTCTTCTTCTTCGTCTTATTATTATTATTATTATTATTATTATTATTATTTTTTCTTCTTCTCCTTCTTCTTCTTCTTCTTCTTCTCCTTCTTCTTCTTCTTCTTCGTCTTATTATTATTATTATTATTATTATTATTATTATTATTATTATTTTTCTTTTTCTTCTTCTCCTTCTTCTTCTTCTTCTTCTTCTTCTTCTTATTATTATTATTATTATTATTATTTTTCTTCTTCTTCTTCTCCTTCTTCTTCTTCTTCTTCTTCTCCTTCTTCTTCTTCTTCTTCGTCTTATTATTATTATTATTATTATTATTATTATTCTCCTTCTTCTTCTTCTTCTTCTTATTATTATTATTATTATTATTATTATTTTTCTTCTTCTTCTCCTTCTTCTTCTTCTTCTTCTTCTTATTATTATTATTATTATTATTATTATTTTTCTTCTTCTTCTTCTCCTTCTTCTTCTTCTTCTTCTTCTTCTTCTTATTATTATTATTATTATTATTCTTCTTCTTCTTCTTCTTCTTCTTTTCTTATTATTATTATTATTTTTTCTTCTTCTTCTTCTTCTTCTTCTTATTATTATTATTATTATTATTATTATTTTTCTTCTTCTTCTCCTTCTTCTTCTTCTTCTTATTATTATTATTTTTCATCTTATTATTATTATTAATATTAGTATTCATCTTCTTCTTCTCCTCCTTCTTCTCCTCCTCCTCCTCCTCCTTCTTTTTATATTTTCTTCATCTTATTGTTATACTTCTTATTATTTTTATTCTTTTTTTATTTTTCATCTTAGTATTATTATTTTTCTCCTTCTTCTTCTTATTATTATTCATCTTCGTATTATTATTATTATTATTATTATTATTATTATTATTATTATTATTCTATATGTTATGTCCCTTCAGTACATGGAGAGATCATGGTTCTCCACAGTCCCTTCCCTTTATAGCTGATAATAATTTGTCCCGTTTTGCTTCCTCTCCAAAGCCCCATTCTGCCGACCATTTACACAAGCGTTGTTCTCCTCCTCTCTCCCTCTCGCCTATGTCCTGTCACTGTCATATTTTCCAAGCTGTGCCCCCAAAATTTCGACTCTTTTCTGATGCAAAGTACGCGCGTCTTTTTGGTTGCATTTTCTCGAAAACGTCGTCGTTGCTCACATGTTCAGTTCTCGGTATCCTCAGCATCCTTCTGTAGAACCACTTTTCTGTTGCCTCAAATCTTTTCTTCATCTGTGATGAGACTGTTCCTCATTCACTGCCATATAAGACCAAGGTAGGTCCTTTTTGGAACGGTGGTATTGCACTCAATTTAAAAGTTGGGGTTTCACATAACGACACAAAATATTTTTCCAAATCGCTACTGTTTTTTGAGAAGACGATTTTAAAGATTAAGTTTAGCTTCAAAATCACCGCGTTGGAATTTTATTCCGATAATCTATAGAAGCCTTATTGCACAGTCTTATAAAATTTAAAATTTACGGAAGCCTTACAAATTACATATGGACAAGATGCAACGCACAAGCACATTATTACGAAATCATTGTGCCATCAAAATCAAAGGGAAATTATACTGAACAATTAAATTATGTTATGATGTAAAGTGCTGTAGATTTTGTGTGATTTTCAATAAACATTGTACAGAGTTATTCAAAAAGAATGAACTGATTTCATTATGCAATATTTTAATAAGGAAAAACAATAGAAAACTCCAGCCAAGTCAGAAGGATTCAACTCACAATCAACTTTTATTTCCTGTCTTACAAGTGTTCAATGTGGCCACTACCTGCAGCACGGGCAACATCAATGTGATAAGAGAATTTCTCCCAGACATGTATCAGCATATGATGATCAACCGAGTTGATTGCTGTTGTTTGATGTTTAAGGTCATCATGGGTAGTGGTTAGTGGTGGAACATAGATGCGATCTTTTATGTATTCCCACACACAAAAAAAAAAATCACACACAAGGAGAGGTCCAGAGATCTCGCAGACCATGCACAAAGAGTAAGGTCTTTTCCCCCCACCCCTCGACCAATCCATCACTGGAGCATTTCTTAGCACACGCCAAATAGTGGATTGAGAGATTGCAATGATTTTGCGAATGTGCTGAAAATATTAAACAACGCTTAGAAGTCTTCCAAGGTGTGATATTAATGCAGATACAATTTATAAAGAACAATGTTTTGAAATTAAAAGACCCTATTTTCATAAAACAAACTATTTGTTCACCAATAACTAACAGGATCACTACCAACAGCTTGCAAGTAGTGCTTCATACAAAAGAACATACAGGGTTACTAAAAAAGAATGAACTGATTTCATTATGCAATATTTTAATAAGGAAAAGCAATAGAAAACTCCAGCCAAGTCACAAGGATTCAACTCACAATCAACTTTTATTTCCTGTCTTACAAGTGTTCAATGTGGCCACCACCTGCAGCAAGGGGAACATCAATGTGGTAAGAGAATTTCCCCCAGATACGTATCAGCATATGATGATCAACCGAGTTGATTGCTGTTGTTTGATGTTTAAGGTCATCATGGGTAGTGGTGGAACATAGATGCGATCTTTTATGCATTCCCACAAAAAAAAAGATCACACACAAGGAGAGGTCCAGAGATCTTGCAGGCCATGTACAAAAAGTAAGGTCTTTGGCCCACCCGCTTCAACCCATCCATCACTGGAGCATTTCTTAGCACACGCCAAATAGTGGATTAAGAGATTGCAAGTTCACGGTTAACTCGATCTGCAGACTTCTGTACCAAAATACATTCAAAAATTTTAATAGACAAAAAATGAAAAAAAAAAACTAAAAAACAACAGTCTGTAGCCGTGCATTTGAGCACAGCAATTTATTAAGAAACTTTTGTTGGGACCCATAGAATTTCCCAGGGACCCATCCAAATCACCACCTGTAGGCTCCCTACATTAAAAACCTATCAGAATCAGAGAGGGTTCGTTCATCCAAGTAATTTTCTGTCTTGGAAGTGCCAAAAAATACAGTATTTGTGTTCCCCCCCACCCCACCCCCCAAAAAAAATTTAGATGCAATTTTCCAACTTTTTTTTCAATTCAAAAGTACAAACTTACTTAATAGGATATTTCAGAAAATCATTTTTCATTTCATCCAGTTTCACCTCCACCCTTCCACAAGGAAATCCCTGTTTTTGTTGTTTTGTTTTAGGTGTGTGGGGATATTGAATTTATTTCTTGTATTTTGATTGAGAAACAAAAAAGATTAAAAGCATGGAAAACACTGGCATTTTAGTACACATGTACCAAAATACTTTCAAAAATTTTAATAGACACCACCATGATATTAAACCTCATAACATCTTGCATTTTGGTACTACACCCCCACATCACTCCAAAAAACAATGTCTTGATATGCCTATCATTTGTGCCATTAATGCAGATACAATTTATAAAGAACACAATGTTTTTAAATTAAAAGACCCTATTTTCATAAAACAAACTAACTAACAGGATCACTACCAACAGCTTGCAAGTAGTGCTTCATACAAAAGAAAGAGGGAGAGAGGGAGGGATCGGTGCTCGCACAGAGGCCAGAGCAACCGACGGTTTCGGGGACTGAGGGCAATTTTTGTCCCTTGCCCGAGTGTCCGCCCTCGGGTCCACACTTTAAAAAAAGGCCTTTTGTCGCATCTCGTCCTAGTGAGAGAGAACGAGTAAATACCGCGCGTAAATTACTATAAAGTAAAGCTGTTTTTTGTGTTTTTTTAATGTCATAATTCCTGGGAGAATTGTGCTTCAATTTCGCATTTATTCATACAGATTCCATAATATAGGTTTTACTTACTTAGCTATTATGTTTCTTTAACTCTTCAAATGTTGTATGTATAATTAATTCTAATTTCTATTTTCTCATCTTTACACTATATTAATTTGATCTTATAAATTGTCTCCTGTTCTGTCACCCATGAAATAAAAATAATTGTTTTTACAGAAAGTAAGGACCTACGTACATCAAATTGTTTTTAAATTAAGTGGCGGCAGAAGAATTATCGTTAAACTTTTAAAAGGTAAGCTTAAACATTAATTCAATATTTAAATACAGTGATCAATTTTGAATTCTTCTGTAGTTTCGTTGTCTATCGCATCTACTCCTCCCTAGGTATTGTCTTCCACAGGAGCTAGCTTAAATGCCGTCCGATAGGGTGACTTTTAAGTTAGCTTAAAATTTTAATCTAGTTTTGGATAGAAAAGGAAAATAAGTATTACTCCCCTTGAACCATGAAAGCATCGATAATGATTCGTATAATATAATTAATAAATATGGCTAGTATAATATATTAATATACGTTTTTAACCTTTCATAATCTGGAAACCATGAATCTGAGCTCAACGAAAATCGTTCCCTGTGCCTAACTTTTCTAGGGCTTTTGAATGAGCTATGAATCATTGAAATCAGACCAGTGGGAGCGGGGGAGTTACTTGGGGACACACACGTACAAACACACACATACACTGTACTTTATATATAACAATTGAGCACTTATTTTTTCAAATGAAATTTTCCATCTTTTGCTTGGGAGTAATGAACGAATTTTCTTTTGGTGTACTTTAATATTTGCTTACATCTCCGGTCCGAAAATATCGTAAGATATACACAGATAATTCACAGATATCGTTCATCTTAATCAAAACTATCGCCCAACCATAGGCCGAGTTTGCAAAATTCCAGTCTAAAATATTTTTTATCCCTCGACTTATACACGAGTCTATAATGTAGGCGAGCAAGCGCGGTTATTTTCCATAACTGATTTTCCCGCGCAATAACACAAATACGTATGAAGAGTTACTCTGAAAAAGCTGCTTGATCGATTCAGCCTGCAGTTTCTAAACGCACACACAGACACGAGTTGTCAGCTGGTGTTTCCACGAATCCAGAAGTACTGCTCGATAGCGTAATATTATTAAACCTGTTTAATGCCGGGTCGGTGAGACTAAATCTCTTCCGGCTCGTCTTTCTGCTTGTCTTTACCTACGCTTCGGGTATGAAGGAAAAGCTAACGTATATAGATTCGTAGAAGTTCAAACTAACAATGGGCTTTCTTTAAATAGGTAATTCAGACTTGGCTCTATCAATTTTGGTCTCTGTGACCAAACTGGAAACGCTACGTCTTGGCTAAAAAAAAAAAAAAGAGGTTCCCATGATAGGAAAAAGTGATACAGTTTCGATTCTTGTCAGAGGCGTAATTTTTCTTTCCTCGTAAATTATTTCAGCATGTTTTTTTTAATCACCTCACTGTTTAAGAAAAGAAAAGAAAAGAAAAGAAAAAACAAGGACATACACACACACACATATATACAGGGTGTCCATAAAGTTCATGTGCACTTTTAAAAATTTATAACTTTGTTTATATTTGTGATAGAAATAATCTGTAAAATATGTTATAAAATTTAATGTACCTAGTTTTAAGTATAGCTAAAATAACTAATGTGATTTCAGGCATTACTGTAAATCAGTTGGCAAATGTTTTCCGTGAACTGCAAAATCGTATTACCCTTTGTATTGCTAATGATGGAGGACATGTGGAAACTTAAATAAAATTTCAATAAAACCTAAAAAAATATAGATTTACTTCTTTCTAATCCTTTTTACAAATTATTTCTACCGCAAATACAAATAAAGTTATAAATTTTTAAAGTGCACACGAACTTTATGGACACCATATATATATATATATATATATATATATATATATATATATATATATATATATATAGTTAAATTCCCAGATGAATTCTGTGGACAAGACAGATTGGTATCAAATGACAATTGGAAAAAAAATCATACATTTTGCCGACGCGTTTCGTCTTCCGACTTTTTCAAGGCAAATAAGCGTCTATCTTTTTAATTTTGAATTTTAATGTTACTATAACAACAAAAACATTTCGATTTCATTTTTGCCTTGAAAAAGTCGGAAGACGAAACGCGTCGGCAAAATGTATGATTTTTTCCAATTGTCATTTGATACATATATATATAAATATACACACACACACACAAATTTCTTAGAATAATACTGTCGACATGGAAAGCAAAAAGCTAACTCTTAGTATAGCGATTTTCCAAGCGTATCTTGGAAGTGGCACATGGCCGAAGGTAAGGGGCACTCAGTGAGAACTGAACTCACTACTCACTCGTAAATGTTCTAGCAAGACAAGCTTGCTAACCATTACACCGCCTTGAAGTGCCTAACCCACTTTTAGTATAAAGGAAGTTAACATGAGCCAGAATGAGGCTTACGCAGGAGCGTCTCTCTTTTTAAATTTTGGATTTAATGTAACTATGACAACAAAAATATTTCGCTTTAATTGTTTGCCTTGATAAAATCGGAAAACGAAACGCCTAAGCATAAACTAGGCTTTTTTTCCCCAGTTGTTATTATTATGCTATAGGAGGCACGGTGGAGTAAGTAAAGCGGCTTGGATTGAGGAATCGGAGAGCCGAGTTCGAATTCCAGTAGAATCCATTATATTTACTTAGGTGCTAATCCTCTTGGGAAAGGTGTGAATCCCTTTCTTCTCCCTCCAGCTAAGGGTAAATAGCAGGACAGACTGGGTTCTATAGCTTTTGATGGCAACTGGTCTAGGAGAAGGACAACTCTGAATTCAAAACCTGCGGAGGGTCGTTTGGGGACCTTGTGGCACTTAGTGCACCAGGTCTCTGTAATCGGCCCTTCAAAAAGTGTGGATGGTCCTGGACGAAGCCTTCACCACTATAATTAAATCTCATGTGCTGTTGTTGGGCTGTCGGTTTCCTGGGAACTGGTCTGCTTGACCCTCATACGTCGAATTCGACAGGAGAGTCGAGTATATATATATAGTATAAGAATATATATAAAATTAGGATATCAGCCGATTTCGCTACTTTGCTTCCAACCTTTTGGTATGTTCAGGCAATCGATTTTCTAACGCTTTTTTTTTTTAAATATTTATAGTGTAATGTTAAGCATCTGACACCCTGAGCTTGTTCCCGGTCCTTCTCTGTATCCTTTCCTCAAAAACTCTTTACTCTGTAACCCCTTCCGTGCTAGTGGCACTGCCAACTTGCTTGGGGTGAATTGCCTTTAAAAAAAAAAAAAAAGGAAGAATACAACAATTTTCAGCAACTTATATGCACTCTTCAATAGCCTCTTTTCATAGAGGTAGAATAAGAAAAAATACTAGAAAACTAACAGTTTAAACGAAAGCGCTCGGAACCAATAAATTATATATTTTTTAAGAAAAAGAATACGAGGCACGTTCAAAAAGTTCTAAACCTCACCCAGAAAGGAGAGCCATAACTGAACATTTTTGTTGTAGCGACGCACTTCTTTTTCTTTTCTTTCTCTGTGTCGTGTCCTTTCAAGGCATAGGCGATCATGGCTCTCCACCTCCTTCTATCCCTTGCAGCTCTTAGCAAGTTACTTTCCTCTGCCACCTCCCTCAGAGCACGTTCTGTCATCCACTTGCTTAAGGCCGCTAGGTATGTCACACGTTGTTGTCCTTTTTTCCTCTATTCGACCCGTGAGTATCAGATTCTCCAGTCGCTCCTTCCTCATAATATGTCCCAGAAACTTCAGCTGCCTCTTCCTGATGTTAAGTATAAGCCTTCTCCTTGTTTGCATCCTCTCTAAGACCTCATCGTTGCTTTTACACTCGGTCCATGATATCCTTAGCATCCTTCCGTAGAACCACATCTCTGTCGTCTCGAGTCTCTTCTTCATCTTTGAGGAAATCGTCCAACATTCGCTGCCGTAAAGAAGGACAGATATCACGTAACCGTTCAGTATTCTTTTCTTTGTTACTAAAGAAATCCTCCTGTCTCACAATAGTCTGCCCAGCTTTTGGAATGTGTCCTTGGCCATCCCTATACGTCTACGGATCTAAGTTTCGCATTTACCGTCCTCTGTCAAAACGCTTCCCGGATATTTAAACTGCCGATTCTCCCTAATACATCTTATAAAACTAGAAAAACAAATTCAGATGCCTGTCTTAATTTCTGTGTGAGGTTCATACAAAGGTGAGAAGTGTGTGACAAATCTAAAAATGGAGCAAACTGAGGCCTGGGCGGTCATAAAATGTCTGCAAAAGAAAGGAGGCCAAGGAAATCCATATTGACATGGTACAGATACTTGCTGAGGACTCCTCTTCCTATGCAACTGTGAAGCCATGGGCAGCGGAATTCAAACGAGGCAGCGGCATCAAAGACGACGACTCACGGTCAGGTCGTTCACAAACCTCAACTACTGATGATCAAGTTGATGCCATTCGCTATATGGCTTTAGATGACAGACATCTTACTGTCCAGCAGATAGCTAAATCCATGGGCATTAGTTTGGGTTTGGCCCATACTGTTTTAACTGAGATCTTGGAGATGAGCAAGCTATCTGCAAGATGAGTCTCAAGAATACTGACACCTGAGCAGAAGCTGAAAATGGTTGACATTTCCTGGACACTTCTGACTTGTTTCTAGGCTGACCCTGAGAATTTCCGCCGCAGATTAGTAACTCAAGATGAAAGTAACTCAAGATGAAAGTAACTCAAGATTCAAAACAAACAACGTAAACTGGCTCTCCTCCCACAAACTTCAAGCAGGCAGTGTCTGTTGGCAAGATGATGGCTTCCGTCTTTTGGGATTCTGAAGGTTTAATCAAGATAGACGCCCTGGAAAAAAGAAAAACTATTAATGGACAATCCTTTGCACCAGAAATAAAACAACTGAAGGACTCAATCAAGCCGAAACGCAGAAGGAAACTGGAGCAGGAGTACACTTGCTCCAGGATAACCCGTCCGTTCATACTGCTCGGGTTGCAGTAGCTGAAGCAGACAATTATGGCATCCCTTTTCCTCACCGGACTCCATCTGACGTCTTCCTGTTTCGTAAAATTAAATCCCAATGAAATGTATGACACCGAAACAAATCCATGTGGACATGGTACAGACATTTGCTGAACTCTTCCCTTCCTATACAACCGTGAAGAAGTGTGCTACGAAATTCATTCAGGACAGAGACAGCACAGAAGATGACCCTCGGCCAGGTCGTTCAAAAACCTCAACCACTGATGAATAAGTTGATGACATTCCCTGTATGGTTTTGGATGACGGACATTTTTTTTTTACTGTCCAGCAAATAGCTAAGTCCATAGGCATTAGTTCTGGTTTGGTCCATACTGTTTTAACTGGGATCTTGGGGACGAGAAAGCTGAGTCCCAAGAATGTTGACACCTGAGCAGAAGCTGAAAAGGGTTGACATTTCCTGGACACTTCTGACTTGCTTCTAGGCTGACCCTGAGAATTTCCGCCGCAGATTAGTAAGTCAAGATGAAACCTGGGTTTGCTACTTCGAATTTGAATCAAAAATTCAAAGCAAACTTTGGAAACACTCTGGTTCTCCACACAACGAAGAAGTTCAAGGAGGCAGTGTCTATTGGAAAGATGATGGCTTCTGTCTTTTGGGATTCTGAAGGCATATTCAAGATAGATGCCCTGGAAAAAGGAAAAACTATTAATGGGCAGTACTGTGCATCAGAAATAAAACAACTGAAGCAATCAATCAAGTCGAAAAGCAGAGGGAAGCTGGAGCAAGTGTGCACTTGCTCTAGGATAACCCGCCTGTTTATACTGCTCATGTTGCAGTAGTTGAAGCAGCCAATTATGGCATCCCTCTTACTCGCCAGATTCCATCTGACGTCTTCCTGTTTCTTAAAATGAAATCCCATCGGCGTAGTCGCCATTTTGGAAACAAGGATGACATCATATGTGCTGTGGAGGAGTTTTTAGAGGACCAGAATGCCACTTCCTTCCGTGATGGGATTGCAATGCTTAAGCATTGTTGAACCAAGTGCATTGACGTCAAGGGGGACTATAAAATTATTAATGGGCAGTAGTCTGCATCAGAAATAGAAAAACGAAAGGAATCATTCACGTCGAAACGGTGCACTTCAAGTCGAAGGGGTGCACATGCTCCAGAATAACCCGCCCGTTCATACTGCTCAAGTTACAGTAGGGGAATCAGATTTGAATTGCTACCTTATCCTCCTTACTCACCAGTTTTAGCTCCATCTGAAATCTTTCTATTTCTTAAACTCAAACCCCACCTGCGTGGTCGCCATTACGGAAACAATGATGAGATTATATGTGTTGTGAATGTTGAGGGGTCCACCCCTTTTTACACAAATGGACTCACCCAGTATATACATATACTACGGCTACGTGAAGACCCAAGAGAGCAAGACCGAGGAGCCGAGTCGAGTCCAGAGTGACAGAGTAAAAGGTTGTAGGTAACCGGAAGAGTGAGGGTGAGGTAACAGCGTTGTAGGAGTCACAGTGAGCGAGCACGCAGACTCAGTAAGAAGTCATACAGCGATACTTCAATACCAAAGACTGTATATATATTTTGCTACTAACCCGTATTCCTGGAACTACTAACCTGCTTTAACAGTTTGTATTATTACGTGAATACATTATTTTCATATATTCATTCCTGGCGTTTCTTATTTATTGGTACCGGATTTCAACCAAGAATCCACAACATTGATAAATCAAAATTCGTAAATAATTATATAGGCCACACTACAACATGTTTGACATGAAGACTCACTCTACACCTTTTTGAAAATAGCTCAATTAGATCTCATTTAAGTATTCATGAAGACCTACCGGACACTATTTGCCACATACTTGTTGACAATACTAATATAATAGCATCATCTACATGCAAAATATTAAAAAAACAAAAAAACAAGACTTAATAATATTAACTTTGAACATGGACATAATATTTTGATCGTGTTTTGAAAAATGAAAACATTTTATAAAACATACATACAACAAACTATTTCTTATTTACCAGTTAAAATATTTAATCCTTGAAAATTTCCAAGTAATGACAAACTCGTATATACAAGACGCGGAAGCGAAAATCGCGACGCCGCTCGTGATGTCACACATGAACACGCGAGAGTCAAAACGAGAAGTATTAAGTATGGGAAGCTGTTGGCATAAACCAATGGCTTCTTTTATAAATTATAGGCATTTAAAGATGTTTGTGGAGATTTCATAGTTTATTTTGTTCAGGTTAGGCTTCAACTGTTTTATGTATAAAACTTCAAGGATTTTTAATTTTTGTTTATTGTTTTCATATTTAAGTATAGATGTATTGTCAACAAGGATTTTCTGGAATTGAGTACGCGGGCAGGCATTTTGTTTTAAATGTCTAAAAATGTTAGAGTTATCATTCAAATGTAGTGTCAATCGTCGTGAAGTCGAGTTTGTGGTGTGACCAACATAAATATTATTTAATGACACAGAGCAAATTACAAAGAATAATTAGGAAAAAAAAACCTTAAAAATCGATAGTCAGTAATCAATATTTCTATTAAGGTTATGACTTTTTTGTAAACCTAAGTTTACCTTTTGATAAATCGATGAAAAAGCAGTAATTTGTTTTAGTTCTTCCAAAGGATCACCCCAAACCGAAAATTGGATTTTGTCATACACGCAATGACGGTAAAAAGACATCTCAGAAGTTTTATTTTTCAATTTGTTAATCATGTAACTGGATATTATTTTTTTTTAATTTTGAATGCATTTAAGCGTTTATAGCGATAGATTAACATACAAACATACAAATTAAGAAAAATAAGTTCTAGAATGCCCCATAAAGTTCTAGAAGGCTCCAGAAACTAATTGAACAACTACAATAATATGCGACTTTAGCAATTTCGTGTTAGGGCTGACAGTGTTTTAAAAAATTAAACTGAATTATAGACATCTTCATTAATTTTTTAACAAAAGTTCATCGTTTCATGATACAGGAAATCAATTATTTTACAAAACGTTGTAACCTAATATATATATATATATATATATATATATATATATATATATATATATATATATAT
>CAHIKZ030005488.1:2600000-2605000 GCA_903632075.3 Acanthosepion pharaonis | reverse complement strand
ACTGGATAGTAATTTTTTGTATTTTGAATGCATTTAAGCGTTTATAGCTATAGATTAACATACAAACATACAAATTAAGAAAAATAAGTTCTAGAATGCCCCATAAAGTTCTAGAAGGCTCCAGAAAGTAACTGAACAACTACAATAATATGCGACTTTAGCAATTTCGTGTTATTGTTTTAAAAAATTAAACTGAATTAAAGACATCTTCATTAATTTTTTAACAAAAGCTCATCGTTTCATGATACAGGAAATCAATTATTTTACAAAACGTTGTAACCCTAATATATATATATAATAGGAAGGAACTGGCTAGGTAAATAATCCAAAGTCCCTTAGTATTTTAGTTATTATTTTTTAAAAATAGTGCTCGATACAAAAGTAGAGCATAAATATAATTATTTATTTAAAAATATGATTCCAAGACGCTATATAAGAAGTCTCATGTTTCAAAACAAGAGCCGAAAACTTCAATATAATTATTTAAATTAAATTGAGTCAAAATAAGCTCTGTTCCATCTTCAAGCGAAATTTTTTTTGGAATAACGTGTTTCTGAAATTTACGTGTTTTAAAATTGAAATCAAAATTTCCATGGTAACAGCTAGGGCGAATTGTTTCAATTGGGTAGGCGGGTGTTGGGTGTTAATAATAAGTATCAGTATAGAGTTACTTTCATAGATGTCAAATCAGCGAAAGGTAGGGGTGTCTAAATTTTAAACGGAAGATGTATTAACCCTCGTCTAGTTTGCATGTCTATGGAGAATTATTTATTTTTTTTATTTTATTTTTTTATGAAAGGGATTTGTGCATATAAAAAACTGCCGTAACGTTTGTTTTTTGACGACTTCATAAAGGGTTATCTTTTTTGTAAGGTATTTAAACTATTTATTTGGGCTATGGATTATGAAGGGTGTTATATTGTATACATGTTTTTAGTTAATTATTCAAACCATGAATCTGATGATTGGGCTATGGATTATGAAAGTTATTATATTTTATGCTTTTTATCTAATAATTCAAACCAAAAATCTGATGATGTCTACAAAAAACCGTTAACTCGTGTCTATTGTTAAATAAATTATTAAAAAGCCAATCCTATGTCTTTCAACAGGAATCATTTATAGTTAGAAAATTAAACAACGTATGGGCTCACCGCTCAGTATAGTACTGGCATGCCACTTCCTAAAATTTTATAGTCTGGCCTCCCATTTTAGCGTATTCTCTCAAAATTCACAACATAATTATTACTAATACACTCATATGGCTCACCCAACAGACTAAACAGGATATAACACACAATCAAATTCACGTATGGAACAAAACAAAACTAAATTTAGAATCTAACGCCCCCAATTCCTAGTCGAAGAAGACGTGTACATCGAAAAGACCTTCTGACTCCTCTAATATCAGAATTATTTCTACAAAATCCCTAAAAGAAAAATACAAAAGACACAATATCCCACAAATAATAATAATTCCCAACAACTATAGCAAAATCAGACAGACACGCCTTACCAACTCCATAACAGCCACCACTGGGAAATATATATATATATATATATATATATATATATATATATATATATATAAAAGAACGTCAACACTCAGAGGCGACAGGCTGTTTCATGCTGGACGCAATCGTTATGCCGCCTGAGGATTGCGTCCAGCATGAAACAGCCTGTCTCGCCTAATGACATCAATGTTCACTTTTATATTTATATTTACATACGCTCTATCTCTGATATTGAGCACTTTATCACATAAATATAGCACAGCTTAAAACTATATTCCTTCATATATATATATATATGTGTGTGTGTGTGTGTGTGTGTATTTTAAGATATTTTTATGTTTATACATGCTTTTTATAGATACAAATATTTAAGTAAATGCTCTGTTTTATATTATCACATAATTATAGCACAACATAAAACTATATTTCTTCATATATATTTTTATGTTAATACATTCTTTTTATAGATACAAATATTTAAGTAAATGTTCTGTTTTGTATTTGTATCTATAAAAAAATAAAACATAAAATGTCTTAAAATAATTATCGGACTTTGTCCATTTTCACATATATATATATATATATATATATATATATATATATATATATATATATACTAATGGCAGTCTGTTGGAAAAAACCTCCCGGATAGGACAACTTGTAAGTCTATCAAAACAAATTGGTAGCCAAGGAAAAAAAATTGGTAAAAAAAAAAGAAAGAACTAGAAACATCCGAATATGGCGAAATAAATCGTCCAGTGCCTAAAGTTTTTTTAGTCTAAAGAAAAATGTCCAAGCGAGTAATAAATCTAAAACGTTTGTGTTCAATACGCTAAATAGACCTGGGATAAATATAATAAATCCTAAAGAGCCAGGAACAATTATTTAGGATTCATTTCATATATATATATATATATATATATATATATATATATATATATATATATATATATATATAGATTGTAAGATGAATGAATAGTCGTTTAAATGACGTAAAATAAAAATAACAACGACATTTGATTTTAACAGATATATTCACCAAAATTACACAAAAATATCTTGAAATACTAAAGACTACAATCGCCATTGGTTTCAACCACGGCCTAACGACGAATTCGGAACCTCCTGCATCTATTCTGGACGGTCTCCTTGTTTAAGTTGATTAATTCTGCCATAATCCTTGCCTTCAGTTCACCCTTCCTATTACAAGGAATTTTGTTGGTCTATCGCTTAACTCCCCCCCCACGCATAATAATCAAAGGGAGGTGCAGTCTGGGGAGCTAGGTGGGCAGATGTAAGGGGTGATATAGTCGCGGAAATTGTCTGACAGCCATGGCTGGGTTCTCCTCCTTGTTTGGCATGGTGCAGAGTCCTGTGGTTATGTTATCAAACAGGCACCCTCTTAATCCAGGGCAGCACTAACTGCCTGGCTATGGATCTGATTGACTTGAAGGGCCTAGATTTCCCAAAATTTCGGGCAATCTTTTCTCATCAGAACAAGCTGCCGTATATTCGTAATCACCCTTAGATTCATCCAAATCTTTCCGAATTCTCTGCACTGTCCTCAGATTGAGATCTAAACATTCACGATGGAATTGGAATTGGTTCTTCCGGTGCGAATGCCAAACAGTACAGCATACCGTTTTCAAATTTCTGGCACAATAAAATATAATATGGCGACAATTTTCCCATCGCACCTTATATATATATATATATATATATATATATATATATATATATATATATATATATATACCGGGTGTAACGGAAAAATTGTCCAAATCGTGTAACAGTAAAATGGTTAGAATAAGCTTTCAACCGTTGTATCTTATTGTATCTGTTATTACAGAATGATGTTTTTAGCTTATTCAAGATGATATTCGCCCACTCTAAACTTCTAGCTTTCTGTACTGGTACCTCACAGTTTTCACGTATGATTTCATTTTCAAGTCTTTTTTCAATGCTCTTTGGATTGTCATAACTGAAATTTCTCTCTCACGCGCCAAACGTCTTATGGATTAAGTTGGATTTTTCAAATTCATTTCTTTAGCTGCAATCGGAAATGATGATCCCTCTTCCTGTTTTGACCTCCTGATCCAGTTTTCCTCTCTACTGTTCTCTCATTTTTAAAATCTTATTCACCTCTTAATGTTTCTTGAATGGACTTTGAAGATGGATGCCAGATAATGAATGTTGGTACCATTAATGAAGGCCTGAATGATCTTTTTCCTCTCACCATTGCTCAGTTGGGAAGACATAGTGGGGCTGACACAAAACGATTTTAACCTGTTCTTTTTATAGCTGAATACAAATCTTATCAGAAAATCTGGAAAAAAGAAACTAAATTAGTTTAGCACTTTTTTTTTTTTTTTAGATATTTAACATTTGTAGGACGGAAAATTACGGCGTTACACGATTTTGAAAATTTTGTTGTTACACCCGTAAAATATATATATATATATATATATATATATATATATATATATATATAATTAGTGGTCATTATATTTATTTATTTATGTATATATATATATATATATATATATATATATATATATATATATATATATATTAGTATCATTATATATATATATATATATATATATATATATATATATATATATTCCAAGGGATAGATCCAGGTAGACCTCAATGTCCAGGGCAGAGTAAGAATATAATAAAAAGGCTTAAACTTTAATATTCCATGGTTATAATTTATTACATTGGAATCGTAATTACGATCCAATTCATCAGACCTAAAATTCAAAAAAGAAATTTGAATTTGTAGGTCTGATTTTGAGCCTTTTATATTATATATATATATATATATATATATATATATATATATATAAAAGAAAGGATATCTATGCATATATATATATATATATATATATATGCATAGATATCCCTTTCTTTTCTCTATTATATATAAATATACATGTGTATATATATATAATATATATATATACATATATATAAATATATATATATATAATTATAACGTAATTATGTGTGTGTATATATATATATATATATATATATATAATTATAACATAATTATACATATATATATATATATATATATATATATATATATATATATATATATATAATAACTATAACATAATTATACATTATTTCGGGTTTCACTTTCCGGACCTTTACGATTCGACGCAAGCGTTATAACCACTGGACCAACGGCTTTCGGTAACTAGACTCGATAGAGCGCCGCTTTTCACAAATTCCGTCATGTAACTCATGCAAGTTTACTTAGCCCAAAGGACTGTGCCTCCACCAGTCACGTCTTCTATCCTCATGCCGCTCCATCCAGAGCATCAGAAGCCGGTTACATTGATATGTAAATATAGAAGCGAGCACTTTGGTCAATACCAAAGAGGTGACAGTCTGTTTCATTCCGAATGGCTGTGTTCAACCTGATATATACACTTTCATATATATATATATATATATATATATTATAATTTA
>CAHIKZ030005488.1:2592500-2595000 GCA_903632075.3 Acanthosepion pharaonis | reverse complement strand
TTGAGTTCAATCATCGCTGGGTATGCAACTATTGTATCAGACGAATATCTACTACATTGTGCAGGTATGTCTGTTGAACAGTAAGACAATTAAAGGAAAAGTTAAATGATTACGGGGAGGTATTGGGATCTTAAGGGTAGTTATATCCACAAAAAAATAAAAATAAATGAATAAATAAAAATTAAAGTTTCGATATCGTAAAATAAAAATTCAGGAAGATTCTGCAAAGCACCATTTAAACCATGGCCTTGCACCCGACTAACCTAATCTTAACAAACGACAGCTCACAACTCAATACCCTACCCGCTATACAACCAACGCACCCAGACTCGTCCACTTAGGCAGGCAGACCCGCACGAATACACACGTACACAACTACAGACACTGTTGTGCAGATACACGCACACATACGTGAACGTACACCGAAAATTGTGTACGGATCAACTAACTCTGAATTTTTAAAGAAAGAAATTATAACGGCTGTAGCAGGTAAAAAACACACGAATTTTCCCCCCCTCCAGTCGAACACCCCCACTTTGCGACGTTTTCTAACTAGTAGTGAGTGACGTTGGAGGCCTTGACGTTGTCGGGTGTGGCGGTGGGGAGCTTCGTTTTTTGGGGGTAGGGGCGGGCAGTTGAAGCTTCTACCCTTTCTCTCGTGTACGAAATGCAGCTCTTTTTCGACTCTCAATAACATCAACAGTAACGAGGGAGAAAAAAAGAAAAAAAAAAGGAGAGCAATCGGGAGAAGAAGGAGAGCAATCGGGAGAAGAAGGAGAGCAATCGGGAGGATAAGGAGAGCGCAGGATAAAGCAGCCACAATAGACAGTAAAAATTATTGGAAGAAAGGGGGGCGAAAACTGAAAGACGTAAAGAGAGAGAGAGAGAAAGAAAGAAAGTGGAGACAGACGAACACACAAGAACATCAAACCAGGACAATAAGACAAGATCATGGACCAGAAGATGCGAAACCCTCTCTTATGGTTCACTTCTTGTTGCTTCAAAAGAAGCAACATAAACAATATCAGATGGAAGCCATAAAAAAATTACATTTCTCTTAAAACGGAAGATAAAATTATCGTTTCTACGAAATGAAAATAACACAATTATGTTTATTTGTTTATTTTTAATGATATAATTCAAAATGGTGAGTTTTTAAATTTTAAATTTCCACAGGAAAAAAAAAATATATATATATATATATATATACATATACACCATAAAAAGGATGTGCTTCTTGGGATTTACAATATAGCCTCTCTCCACAAAAAAATATACTCTACAACAGCTATTTGTTTTGGTTCGCGAGCAACTCTTAGTTAACGTTACATGCGAGTTCAATCCCCACTAGGTGACGCATAGTTAAACTTAATAAATAATAATAAACTTAAGCAACTTTTTTTTCATGTAAGAAATTGTTGTTACTATACAGGTTTTAACTAAATTTAAGGCGAAAATAAAAGAAAAAAAAACATTTTGAGGAGTGTATGGTGTCTTCCTGTTGAGACTAGAGAAATTATTTTAGCGACCTTCGATACTAATTATTTTATTTATTTAAATCATTTATTTATTTACTGCCCCCCCGACACACACACAAATCGAAGAAAGTATAAAATCATCACTTCGCTAAGTAGTAACACTAATTAATACTACTAGTAATATTACTAACTAATGCTACTACACGTTCATTTGTGTAACTAGTAAGGGTGAAGACTTTAATAATTACTCCTCAAATCTACGGTAGCTGTTAATTTTAGACAAGTGAGAACATCTCTTCGATCTTGTTGTTGTTTTTGTTTTTGTTATTATTATTATTATTATTATTATTATTATTATTATTATTATTATCGACAGTGATATCTTGTATACACACGCACACACTTACAAGTGCTATCCTAGAAGGTAGAAGTGCATTTCGCTGAAGAACAGGTGGCCTCAGGCACGACAGGATCAACATTTAGCACACGGTAAAAAGATAAATAACATGTTAAACAGGGGCTAAAAAAAAAAAAAGAATGAAAGCAAAAATACAGTAGTACCTACGCTGGGATGTGGTAATGGTTAACAAGCTCCTCTTGTTGATAACAACCTGTGAGTTCGATCTTTACTGGATTTCCCTTAACCACTGGCCTTGTGCCAAGCTCAACCTGGCTAAGTAAATGCCATCTACCCTTGTTTTTTTGTCTTTAAAAGCGGCCGATTAAAAGCGGCTTGTTTTTCGGGATTTTTTGTTTTTTGTTTTTTTTTTTCATCTTTAAAATTTATCGAAATTCTTTTCGAGAAATAAAACAAAAACAACTACAACAATTTGAAATCAAAATCCGAATTTTAATCAAAAAAAAAAAAAAAAAAATTTTTTAATCGCCGAGGAATCCGGACAGAACATCCCTGGCTATCTCTCCCTCATTTATCCTCTGAGGGTAGGATAATCCCGGGGTGTCGATCTCATTCAAGGATTATCCAACTAAGTATGGAAACGACAACCACTTCGAGCATAAAC
>CAHIKZ030005488.1:2487500-2582500 GCA_903632075.3 Acanthosepion pharaonis | reverse complement strand
GGCCAGATGTGGCAGAAATATTCAAAGCAAGGATGAATGGTAGACTTATGAATATGTAAGATAGATTCTTCTTTGGATTTTATCAAGAATCTCTTAATATATAGCAGAAGCACCAGGCCAGATGTGGCAGAAATATTCAAAGCAAGGATGAATGGTAGACTTATGAATATGTAAGATAGATTCTTCTTTGGATTTTATCAAGAATCTCTAAATATATAGCAGAAAAGCACCAGACCAGATGTGGCAGCAATATTCAAAGCAAGGATGAATGGTAGACTTATGAATATGTAAGATAGATTCTTCTTTGGATTTTATCAAGAATCTCTAAATATATAGCAGAAGCACCAGACCAGATGTGGCAGCCATATTCAAAGTAAGGATGAATGGTAGACTTATAAATATGTAAGATAGATTCTTCTTTGGATTTTATCAAGAATCTCTTAATATATAGCAGAAGCACCAGGCCAGATGTGGCAGAAATATTCAAAGACAAGGATGAATGGTAGACTTATGAATATGTAAGATAGATTCTTCTTGCATTTTATCAAGAATCTCTAAATATATAGATGAGCAATATTCAAAGCAAGGATGAATGGTAGACTTATGAATATGTAAGATAGATTCTTCTTTGGATTTTATCAAGAATTTTAATATATAGCAAACCACCAGACCCGATGTGGCAGCAATATTCAAAGCAAGGATGAAATATATAGATAGATTCTTCTTTGATTTTATCAAGAATCACTTAATATATAGCAGAAGCACCAGACCAGATGTGGCAGCAATATTCAAAGCAAGGATGAATGGTAGACTTATGAATATGTAAGATAGATTCTTCTTTGCATTTTATCAAGAATCTCTTAATATATAGCAGAAGCAATTTTGTGGCAGAAATATTCAAAGCAAGGATGAATGGTAGACTTATAAATATGTAAGATAGATTCTTCTTTGCATTTTATCAAGAATCTCTTAATATATAGCAGAAGCCCAAACCCGATGTGGCAGAAATATTCAAAGCAAGGATGAATGGTAGACTTATGAATATGTAAGATAGATTCTTCTTTGGATTTTATCAAGAATCTCTAAATATATAGCAGAAGCACCAGACCAGATGAAGCAATATTCAAAGCAAGGATGAATGGTAGACTTATAAATATGCAAGATAGATTCTTCTTTGGATTTTATCAAGAATCTCTTAATATATAGCAGAAGCACCAGAGATGTGGCAGCAATATTCAAAGCAAGGATGAATGGTAGACTTATAAATATGTAAGATAGATTCTTCTTTGGATTTTATCAAGAATTTTAATATATAGCAGAAGCACCAGACCAGATGTGGGATGAATGGTAGACTTTATAAATATGTAAGATAGATTCATTTTTATCATTCAAAGCAAGGATGAATGCAAGGATGAGATTATAAATAGGGAAGATAGATTCTTCTTTGGATTTTATCAAGAATCAAATATATAGCAGAAGCACCAGACCAGATGTGGCAGCAATATTCAAAGCAAGGATGAATGGTAGACTTATAAATATGTAAGATAGATTCTTCTTTTGATTTTATCAAGAATCTCTTTATATATAGCAGAAGCACCAGGCCAGATGTGGCAGAAATATTCAAAGCAAGGATGAATGGTAGACTTATAAATATGTAAGATAGATTCTTCTTTGGATTTTATCAAGAATCTCTAAATATATAGCAGAAGCACCAGACCAGATGTGGCAGCAATATTCAAAGCAAGGATGAATGGTAGACTTATGAATATGTAAGATAGATTCTTCTTTGGATTTTATCAAGAATCTCTTAATATATAGCAGAAGCACCAGACCCGATGTGGCAGCAATATTCAAAGCAAGGATGAATGGTAGACATATAAATATGTAAGATAGATTCTTCTTTGCATTTTATCAAGAATCACTTAATATATAGCAGAAGCACCAGACCAGATGTGGCAGAAATATTCAAAGCAAGGATGAATGGTAGACTTATGAATATGTAAGATAGATTCTTCTTTGCATTTTATCAAGAATCTCTTAATATATAGCAGAAGCACCAGACCAGATGTGGCAGAAATATTCAAAGCAAGGATGAATGGTAGACTTATAAATATGTAAGATAGATTCTTCTTTGGATTTTATCAAGAATCTCTTAATATATAGCAGAAGCACCAGACCCGATGTGGAAGCAATATTCAAAGCAAGGATGAATGGTAGACTTATAAATAGGGAAGATAGATTCTTCTTTGGATTTTATCAAGAATCTCTAAATATATAGCAGAAGCACCAGACCAGATGTGGCAGCAATATTCAAAGCAAGGATGAATGGTAGACTTATAAATATGTAAGATAGATTCTTATTTTATCAAGAATCTCTTAATATATAGCAGAAGCACCAGGCCAGATGTGGCAGAAATATTCAAAGCAAGGATGAATGGTAGACTTATAAATATGGATAGATTCTTCTTGGATTTTATCAAGAATCTCTTAATATATAGCAGAAGCACCAGACCCGATGTGGAAGCAATATTCAAAGCAAGGATGAATGGTAGACTTATAAATAGGAAGATAGATTCTTCTTTTTGGATTTTATCAAGAATCTCTTAATATATAGCAGAAGCACCAGACCAGATGTGGCAGCAATATTCAAAGCAAGGATGAATGGTAGACTTATAAATGTAAGATAGATTCTTCTTTTGATTTTATCAAGAATCTCTTAATATATAGCAGAAGCACCAGGCCAGATGTGGCAGAAATATTCAAAGCAAGGATGAATGGTAGACTTATAAATATGTAAGATAGATTCTTCTTTGGATTTTATCAAGAATCTCTAAATATATAGCAGAAGCACCAGACCAGATGTGACAGCAATATTCAAAGCAAGGATGAATGGTAGACTTATAAATATGTAAGATAGATTCTTCTTTGGATTTTATCAAGAATCTCTTAATATATAGCAGAAGCACCAGACCAGATGTGGCAGAAATATTCAAAGCAAGGATGAATGGTAGACTTATGAATATGTAAGATAGATTCTTCTTTGCATTTTATCAAGAATCTCTAAATATATAGCAGAAGCACCAGACCAGATGTGGCAGCAATATTCAAAGCAAGGATGAATGGTAGACTTATGAATATGTAAGATAGATTATGGCGAGAAAAAATGACCCAGTGAATCAAATTTACTTTTTTTTAGTCTATGATTACGTATCAATTCATCTGTTTGTACTTTCGTCGTCGTCGTCGGCATCCGTCCGTCTCGGAAGACGGTGGAGTACTGCGGTGCGCTACGAGCCTGGCCGGGATATATGGAGAACTAGGGTGGCCCAGACGTCTAGTTCCCCCTCTCGGCCTTTGCTAGCAGAGTCCAAAGGAGAGGATAAACCAATACAGTTTGGTACCAATGCGGCTGCAGGAATTGACTGAAGGTAGCACAAAGTGCTGTCCATCCGCCTTAGGGGCTCCACTATGGATTTGAATTCAGAATTGTCCTTCTCCTAGGCCAGTTGCCATCCAAGGCTATAGAACCCAGTCTGTCCTGCTATTTACCCATAGCTGGAGGGAGAAGAAGAGGATTCACACCTTTCCCAAGGTAGTGAGTGGTTGTCAAGCAGATCAGTTCCTAGGAAACTGATAGGCCGACACCAGCACATATGATTTGATTATAATGGTGAAGGCTTTGTGCGGACCCATCCACACATTTTGCAGGGCCGAATACAGGGACCTGGTGCACTACGTGCCACAAGGTCCCCAAACGACCCTCCGCAGGTTTTGAATACAAGGCAACTGGTCTAGGAGAAGGACAACTCTGAATTCAAAACCTAGTCAAGGTAAGGAACCTGGTCTGTCCTGCTATTTAACCCATAGCTGGAGGGAGAAGAAGACGATTCACACCTTTCCCAAGGGTATTAGCACGTAAGTGAATGTAATGGATTCGACTGCAATTCGAACTCAGCTCTCCGATTCCTCAATCCAAGCCGCTATCCATTACTGCCATCTCTTTTCTGATATAAAAAAACTTGTATAATAATAATAATAATAATAATAATAATAATAATAATAAGAAGAAGAAGAAGAAGAAGAAGAAGAAATTGGAGCCCTAGGACTGGTTGGAAAAGATTGCAGTAGACTATTTGAAGGGATTCCTGGAAGTCCATGCCTCAAGGAGATACAAAAAATTGTTCTGACATGTACAGCCCACACCTTACGAAGGGCTTTATCTATGTAATTTTTTTTTTTTTTTTTTTGTCAGTGAAAGTGTCATGACGCCATTTCTAACCTTAGGTCCCTAGGCGGGACCCGGAAAGAAATGTGTAAACGCCAGAAATCAAAGAAAATAATAATAATAATAAAAAGTTCAAACTACTATTTTCCCAGTTATAAGTAGGAGGTTTTGGTCGATAGCATCGAAAAAAATCAAAATAGTCAATTTTCTTATCTCTTCAGATGTCTACATTGCTTAGCTCTCCGTCTGGCTTGATGGGAAGTATCCATAATACAAAAATCTCCGTTTAAAAACCAAATCTGATAGAATATAAGGAAATCAACTCACCCGAAATGCAGGATCTGCGGGAAATAAGATTAAACTGTCGACCATATTATCTCAGGATGTCCGGAACTATATAAAAAAATGAATATACTCACAGACATACAAGGTAGCGACATATGTACACTGGAAGATATACAAGTAGCACAAAATCGAAACCACTAAGAGATGGTATGAGCACCAACCAGATACAGTTACCCAAAATAACGATGTAACTATCCTCTGGGACATGTCAATTCAAACTGGCAGGGAAATAAAAGCCAACAGATCTGATATTATCATAAAAGACAAGAAATTCAGGAAGAGTATGCTTATTGACATAGCAGTACCATCTGAGAGAAACACCTCCATGGAAATTATC
Source organism: Acanthosepion pharaonis (assembly GCA_903632075.3). Lineage (NCBI taxonomy): Eukaryota > Metazoa > Mollusca > Cephalopoda > Sepiida > Sepiidae > Acanthosepion > Acanthosepion pharaonis. The sequence goes on along the minus strand of CAHIKZ030005488.1, from coordinate 2,577,593 downwards.
GAGAAATTGTCTAAATACAAGGACCTGAAGATCGAGATTAACAGAATGTGAAGAATGAAGACTGAGACTGTACCAATAGTAATCGGAGCACTGGGCCTCGTGAGAAAAGGAATTGACAATTTTACTAACAGTGTCCCAGCTCACATAAACATGCAAGTTACCCAGAAAATCGCCCTACTAGGAACATCATATATAGTAAGAAAAGTGCTATCAGTTAAATGACAATTCTCCTATAGGGCCTAAGGACAATAGTTTGGACCCGGCTCTACACGATACAAAGCAGGAAACATAACACAATAATAATAATAATAATAATAATTAATGAAGCCCTTCATAAAGTGCGGGTTGTACAAATGAGAACAATTTTTTGTATTACTTTAAGGCAAGGGCTACCAGGAATCCCTTCAATGAGTTTATTGGAATCTTTCCCAATCAATCCGAGGGCTCCAACTACAACTGGATTTATCTGTGTCATTTTGTGCCACATTTTGGAAATTTTGATTTCAAGGTCCTTGTATTTTGATAGGTTTTTGAAAATCTTCAAAGATAGGTTGCAGTCTGTATGAACGGTCATGTCAATAAGGAGGCACTTTTTTGTCTTTGCGGTCTCTAACTCTCTTTTTCTCTTCAAAAATGCTCAGTGGAAAATGTCAAGGTGCCATTTCTGACCTTAGGTCTCCGATTGGGACCCGGAAAGAAATGAGTATACACCAGAAACCAAAGGAAATAAAGTACTACTACTACTACAAATAATAATAATGATAATCATCAAACCATATAATAATTGACTATATTTCTGAGATGAGGTATTATGTACACTATTTACATTATTCGGACTATTGTCCTCATCTTTGTCGCCATATTTATTACAAAGTTTCGGCCTTTCAGTATCTGTCTATATTTCTGAGATGAGGTATTATGTACATTATTTACATTATTCGGACTATTGTCCTCATCTTTGTCGCCATATTTACTACAACGTTTCGGCCTTTCAGTATCTGTCTATATTTCTGAGATGAGGTAGTATGTACACTATTTACATTATTCGGACTATTGTCCTCATCTTTGTTGCCATATTTATTACAACGTTTCGGACTTTCAGTATCTGTCTATATTTCTGAGATGAGGTATTATGTACATTATTTACATTATTCGGACTATTGTCCTCATCTTTGTAGCCATATTTACTACAACGTTTCGGCCTTTCAGTATCTGTCTATATTTCTGAGATGAGGTATTATGTACATTATTTACATTATTCGGACTATTGTCCTCATCTTTGTCGCCATATTTACTACAACGTTTCGGCCTTTCAGTATCTGTCTATATTTCTGAGATGAGGTATTATGTACATTATTTACATTATTCGGACTATTGTCCTCATCTTTGTTGCCATATTTATTACAACGTTTCGGCCGTTGTATGCTCCAGCCTTCTTCAGGTGGTTGGAGGTAATAAGGAGTGCCCGAGAAAGAGATAATAACAACAAAAAATTGCAATATGAGCTCTGGTAAAAACATGAAATGATAACAGCAAAAATAGCAATATGAGCACTGGCAAAAAATCGTTGCTGAAGACATTAGGTTTATAATACCTAGAAATTCATACGCAGATGTCCTCGAGGACACATTGCACAATGGATAAAGGCGTTAATTAGATCCAGTAACAGAGTGTGAATTCAATACCCGGTTAAGGAGAACATTCAGAGGGAAAATTAACAATTGACATCCATTAAACATGGCACGTGGAACTAGAACAGTCTACCCCAGTGAGCGAAATAATGGGTTAAGTTCGACATTCCAACCACCTGAAGAAGGCCGGAGCGTACAACGGCCGAAACGTTGTAATAAATTGGCGACAAGATGAGGACAATAGTGCGAATAATGTAAATATTTATTTATATAGTTCCTGTTACATTTGTAGAGGGAAGAGAGGTAAATCAGTAAATTTATGAGTGATTTCTTCCCTAAATCGTTTTCATAATCTATGCAAATAAATTAATCTGCATTTAGACCGAATTATTTCCCGAGCAAAATTAACAGCTTAATTAATCAATTGCTTTACTCCCACGTTTCTTAGATAGCAATCTTATTTCTTCAAGTCTTTCATGTGAGGCACGCAGATACTTTTGTTTATTATGTGATCATCTTGCTTCAACTTGGTCATGAAATAGGCTTTGTTGTCACTGTCTTTATCGTTCCGTTAGTAAGTTTTTTCTTCCAGGAGATAGTTCCATTTCAACATTATATTAAACGCATAAACGTTTAAACATATTAAATGCATAAACACAAAGTTTTTGAGCAGATTTTTATCATACCAGGAGCATTCAGTGAACCATAAAATACCATAAGTAAATTTTACCTTGAAAAAGTCCACAATGGATGAAACGCGTCGGCTAATATTACAGTTTTCCTATTGTCTTTTACATTCATATATATATATATATATATATATATATATATATATATATATCGGTATGTTTTCTATTCAATGTATAAAACTCGATCTACGCGATTGATATTCAATAACGAATTAAGTGCATTGACACGGAATTAAGTGCATTGACAAGGAAGACGATTGCTCAGAAAAAATGTTTATCGTTAGGTTAGAGATTATTGATATACGTAAGCACAGTGATAAAACACACACACACACACACACATATATATATATATATATATATATATATATATATATGGACAGTAATATAATATTTATATATTCATTTTCTTCAATGCTTACTTCATTCAATACGAACAGTAAGGAAATAGTTAGCATCACACACACACACACACACACACATATATATATATATATATATATATATAACAAAAAGAATAAAACTTACAAGATATTCCTTGTCAGTCCTATTCAATGATATATATATATATATATATATATATATATATATATATATATATACGCGTGCATGTCTTCATCTCTATTTAGCTTGTAGATATCTATGTCAATCGTTCTATAGTTTGTAAGTTTTGTTATATATATATATATATATATTTGTTATCAGTCCTATTCAATGATATATATATATATATATATATATATGTGTGTGTGTGTGTGTGTGTGTGTGTGTGAATATATTGTTTATTTAAGAGGCAATCCTTCATTTATACATGTTTCATTTTAATGACGACAGACACGGTACTGCGATTATAATTTTTATCAAATTTTTCTTGTGTTCGAACAAGTGGTTTCTTTTCTGAACACAGTGTGTGTGTAGAAACTGTCCAAATGTTCGATAATTCCGAACGCTTTCGGATATACTTTTAGCCATTATCAAGGAAGAGTTTATTTTTGTTTTTTAATTGGGTGTATCGGTTGTGTATAAGTTTCTAGATTTAGAGGGATGTTTTATTTTTCGAACACAGTCAGCACATTGTGGCCGTTTTAGTAGTTAATCTTATTGAGTGTTGGCCTTTTCTTTTTATTATTAAGACTTCCATTATTTTTAATCTTTTTTTACATGAGCATGAGGTTACTGTGTCTGTATTTTTTTACTAGTATGTTTCGGATGGAGTCTGGTAAGTTTATATGCGTTTTTAAATTTTATATATATATATTGGATTGAGGAATCGGAGAGCCGAGTTCGAATTCCAGTCGAATCCATTACCTTCACTTACGCGCTAATACCCTTGGGAAAGGTGTGAATAGCAGGACAGGCTGGGTTCTATAGCCTTGGATGGCAACTGGTCTAGGAGAAGAACAACTCTGAATTCAAAACTGTGTACCAGGTCTCTGTATACGACCCTTCAAATAGTATGGATGGTCCTGCACAAAACCTTCACCAATATAATCAAATCTCATGTGCCGTTGTCGGGCTGTCGGTTTCCTGGGAACTGATTTGCTTGACCCTCATACGTCGAATTCAAGAGTACATATATATATATATATATATATATATATATATATATATATATATGTGTGTGTGTGTGTGTGTGTGTGTGTGTGTGTCTTCATCTCAATTTCTTTATTGTCTATTTTAGTTTATAGATATCTATGTCAATCGTTCTATATTTGTTGCGTATGTTTCATTTAATTGATTCAAACAAGGCCTTATATCTTGTACATATTTTTACATCTTTCTCTATACATACCTATATATATATATATATATATATATATATATATATATATATCATTCAATCTTATCTCTGTGCTCATGTGTGCGTGAGAGTGAAGAGGGGTAGGCATGTGATGCAAAAAAGAAAAAATAGCTAAACACTGTGACCTTGATGGCAACTGTCAGATAAGAAACATTTCCCCCGATAAATAAATAGCCACTCCCCGCCGTATTTTACTCTCCGACACGACAAACTTTTCCGCTGTGAACAAACAGGTGCGTTGGGTGTCTATTTTAAGTGTATTTTCCTTCCTATGCACTGAATTTATACATACATACGTATATATATACAGAGTGTAGCAAAAATACTTTTACAAACGTTGGGGGCGCGTTCCTGGCACCAAAACAAAGTAAGTATATAAAACATAGAGACTGTCTTCTTTGTGGCCAGGCGTACGAACGGATGTTGGTCTTCCTCGATCCGTAATTTGTGGTGCCAACCCGAGGAAAGACAGCAGCAAAGATTGGATGAGTCGGCTGCCTTCCGTCTAGAAACACAATCTGATACAGCCGTGCAGTCTCGCGTCCATTACCATTCTTGCGCTTCTGTAATAAAAATCATATCTGCCTGTTCACGATATGAATATCTTGCCACTGTTAAACGGAAATACCTCGCAGTTAACTCACTACTTGTTATGCCATCATACCTATTCTATTGTAATAGACTCTTCCACAGATAATTAGTAGTAGCAGTGGCCAGTTGGGATCAGTGGTGTTGAGTGAGTCAGTCGATGTCGGACATTGAAGTATCAACCATCACAACTAGATTGCTGCGTCATTAACTCTTATTTGAAGTTCCTAACGTTTGTACGTCGAACCTAATTTAGGACGACTTATTGAAATACAAACCTCCACTGTGAAAACTACTCTACAACACTACTACACGCGATAAATGTTGTAGTCACTATTGTACACGAATAACAAATGTAACATAGTCTACACATATGTGTATATCTGTGCGTATGTGTCTATGTATGTGTGTGCGTATATATATATATAGATAGTCTCATCTATGTATCTACTCATATTAGTATATTCATATCTACATTCATAGTAGACCTTTCATATCTATCTATCAATCTGTCTGTCTGTCCGTCTGTCTATCTAAATATCCTTCATATTTATCTATATTTTCATATCTACATTAATAGTACGCCTTTCATATCTATCTATCTATCTATCTATCTGAGTGTTCATATCTATTTCACTAATTCTGTCCACTCCTCTCTTTCTCACTCTTTCTAGCTCACACACACACACTCTCTCTCTCTCTCTCTCTCTCTCTCTCTCTCTCTCTCTCTCTGTTATATATGGTACCTATGAACACTAATGGGTATGCCCCAATACTCATTAATATGTTGGACACTATTGTAAGTGGGGGTAATATGCTGTCTAAAGTAGCCACCATTAGCAGTGGTTTACCTACTTCACGCCGCTGGCGAGTATTGTATTTTGTTGATGTTATAAAGATTACCATTTTATTTCCAACCACTGTTTCGGTTATTCCTCATTCAGTAACCCTTTTGTAGGCTACAACAGTCTCTCTCTCTCTCTCTCTATATATATATATATATATATATATATATATATATATGTATATATATATATATATGTTTGTGTGTGGATGTATGTGTATGTGTTATATAACAATCGCTACATATCTATCTATATATCCGTCTCTGTTCATATCTATGTATCTATCTATATGTCTATTGTTTCTATCTATCTATCTATCCTCGTGTCTTCAAAAGGCTCTCAACGGTACGCCCGAACTTTTAATTCGCTATTACTACAACCTAGCAGTCCTTCTTCCTACAGCAGGCGCTTTTCTCTTTCCTTGCCACTCTTATGAAGCTTGCCTGTTTTTATTTTTCATTTTCATATTTGTACCCCAGTTGTTCATTTCTTTTCGTTTCTTTTATTTTTAAATTGTAGCCATCATTAACTTCAATTAAGCTACGTCCCTCTCCTAGTTTTGCCTTCCGCACTTTCACCGTGTTTTTTTTAATGTCTTTCGGCAATTAATAACATACCTATTTTAATAAGGGATTAGAATGAATTTGTTCTAGTAATATTCAAACAACGCTGGAAAAATATACCCGTTATTTAAACCGCATTACTTCTAGTTCGACTATAAGCAGTGGCAATAATAAATTTACATATAAAGGAGGTAGTTAGAAAATGTGGCACTGAGATCCGAACATATATTGAACTAGCGAAATAAGTATTGCAATAGCTATGCAAAGTCCTGAAAAACGGAAAAAAACAGCCTGATTAATATGTGGTATACATCTTCTTATATGGCAGTGAATGTTGGACAATCTCCCGACGGATGAAGAAAAATAAACGTAAACGTAGCAGAAATGTGATTCTACAGAAGGATACTGAGAATTTCTTGGACGGCGCGAGCAAGCAACAGAGAATTCTTAAAGAAAATGGCACTAGAAAAGAACACTCGTTTGACACTTTCATAATGCTCGTTGTAGTAGAGACTTTGTAATCGCAGATACAACTATAGTAACGCCGTTGAACAATACTGGCGGCAGACGCCTTCGAATAACACTCACACTAATAGTACTTGCTCGATAATACTCGCTCGACAAGTAATCCGTATAGTGATCCGAATAGAGAAATAGTATAGGGAATAGAGTAGAAAATAGTGGTCCGTATAGTAATAGAGGATAGAATAGAAATGGCGATCCGTATAGTAATAGAGGATAGAATAGAAATAGCGATCCGTATAGTAATAGAGGATAGAATAGAAATAGCGATCCGTATAGTAATAGAGGATAGAATAGAAATGGCGATCCGTATAGTAATAGAGGATAGAATAGAAATAGCGATCCGTATAGTAATAGAGGATAGAATAGAAATAGCAATCAGCAGTTTGGGGTAAATGGCTAGCTGAATGGGTGAGGGAGCCTTAGCAAAGGGAGAAAAACTGCTAAGTGCCACGTAAGATAGGAAGTTGTGAAGAGCCATAATCGCCTAACGTCCTGAAGAGACCCGGCACATGTATGACCTCAATTCTAGATACCATAGTTTAAATTTCGTCAGAACAGAAACCATGAAAGTATTTATAGAAAAGGCACAGGGAAGCTACTTAAGTCGGAGGGAAATTAACTGAAGCCGAGATGCCAGACAAGGACCAAGATTGCAGATTATTCGTTGGATTTCAACAGGAACCTCTAAATATATAGCACTATTCAGAGCAAAGAACGTGTGGTAGATTGATAAATATGTGGGATAGATTATGACGAGAAAAATTGTCTAGCACGATACAGGAAACCAACTCTCCTTGCAGCTGACCTAACAACTGATTCAACACTGAATCGTCGTTCTGGAGGTTAGCATCAGCCATGCTGATGGAAGGTAAATAGAGACGTTAATTTTAACAAGCCATTCCTTGCCCCAGTTAACAACAGAAACTAGATTTTTTTTTCTTTTCTTTTTATATTTGATCTTAACCTCCGTTTAGCTTTATTCTAATCAATTCCGGCTCAAGAACAAAGTTTCCCCGAGTCTCCGCAACCATCGGTTGCCCTGGCCTCGATAGCGAGCACCAATCTCTCTCTCTAGTGCAATAAGATGGTGCAGCTTCGGGCAGCTGTTCTCCAGGGCCGGACACCTCGCAGTATTTATTTTCCTCAATTGCGCCTCTGCCCCCCCCCCCACTTGACAGTGCCGCGACTGAGTCGCATTCTACCCGAAAACAGAGACGCTACTGAGAGATAATAATCCCTACCCCGCAAATGTCAGGTAATTTTGACGTATGTCAGAGTTACTATTATGTACTTACGTAAATATATATATATATATATATATATATATATATATATATATATATATATATATATGGGGAGGTGTTGAGAGGGTGTTGCTATAAAACCTACAACACAGAATCTTGTCTTCTACGTTTGAATTAGTGAGTCAAATCATTTGAACTTATTGATTGTCCCTTGGCCTGAGAATTTTATTACCCAATATTTTGATTATATCAACAAACCAGATTCATTGTCAGCTGCTCAAAACGCCCAACATCAGGTGTACTGTCCAGAATAATTGAATACTTCTTGCCTGCGTTCATCTTACTTTTTATTAAACCCAGGTTGTGTGTGTGTGTGTGTCTGTACGTTTATATATTGGATCGGATTTCCTACATTTTTCAACCGATTTCAACAAAACTTCATAGAACTACGTAAAATTACCTTGCGGTGGTTCTGACAGCGCCAAAAATTGGAAAAACACAATTGTTTTTGCACGAAATCAATTTGAAAACACGATTAAGAGGCATTAATGAAAGGGGGACAACTCATATCGAGTTATACTTATTATTATAAAATCCAGGTTGTGTGTGTGTGTGTGTGTGTGTGTGTGTGTGTGTGTGTGTGTGTGTGTGTGTGTGTGTGTGTGTGTGTGTGTGTGTTCGTTTATATATGGGATCGGATTTCCTATATTTTTCAACCGATTTCTTTTTTGGCAGGTAGTGTTTCTTATTGCATTGCACACTTTTTTTCTTTACTTTTACATTCAGAATGCTTTAAAAATTCCATTTAAAAGACAGTTGTTTATAATAAAATTCTATTCAATCGGTAGACTCATAACGATTGAAAACAATGTTTTTGTTTGAGTTTGACCAATTCGTAAAAAAAAAAAAACTAATTAAGACATGCGTGTCCGTCAACCTGAAACAGTAATCTTTGTCAATTTTATTTTTCAGTCTTTATGATGGTCGATACTTGATCTATCTCTTACTGTTACATCCCCGGGCAACGCCGGGCTCTACTGCTAGTCTTAGATAAAAAAAAATTATGTATGCTTTATAGATAAATGCTAGAAGCAGTTTAAGATATCTTTCCCTAAGTAATAATCAGTTTTTGCTTTATCTTGAGCAAATGTTAATTCAGGGAAGAGTATAAAGGAATTCTAGAAACTTTCTAAAATGAAAATAAGTTTGATTGCTATAAGTGTACAACGTTTAGTTTTTACCACAAAATATGTGTGTAACAAGCGCTCTTACGAAAGAATTCGCCCACCGCGAGATCTCTCGGCGAAATCTTTTCTCTTGCCTATCATTCAGCTGGTTAATATCAAATCATAGATCGAGTTTCCCTAGTATTTCAAATAGATCTTGCCTTATCGAATGCTTTCCCATCTACAGCAAGGCTATAGAGCTAGACACTATAAAAGGCTTACCGTGTTTTCCGGCTTACAAGACGCACTTTTCCTAAAAAAAGAAATAGTCTGAAAAATACGTGTGCGTCTTCCAAGACGAATGTAAGGCAACACCCAGGCTCAAGTAACCTTAGATGGTCAATTAATTGACTTGACTGAAAGGGGCGTGGATTTATACGTTGAGTCATTACACTATATCTAATTTAGTCTTTTATATGATGTAAACGCAGTACACTATTGCCGCCATCTTTGGCGCCATATTTATTACAACGTTCCAGCCGTTGTACGCTCCGGCCTTCTTCACGTGGTTGGAATGTCGAACTGAACACTTCTATTCCTCTTACTGGGGTGGACTGTTTTAGTTCCACGTGCCATGTCTAATGGATGTCAGTTATCAGTTATCTCCTGTTAATTCCCCTCTCCAAGTTCTCCACCGCCTTAACCAGGTACACACACACACACACACACATATATATATATATATATATATATATATATATATATATAGAGAGAGAGAGAGGGAGATTGATAGATATATAGATAAACATTTAAAATAGAAATGCTTTATAATTCTTCTCTCCAAGTACTCCACCGCCTTAACTAGGTATTGAACTCACACTCATTGGATCTTGTCACTGGATCTAACTAACGCCTTTAACTACTGTGCCATGTGTCCCTGAGTACGAATTTCCGGGTATTATAAACCTAAAAATGGTTGCTGAAGATATTAGATTTATAATACCCTGAATTCCACACAGAATAAAGAGTGTGAATTCAGTACCCGGTTAAGGCGGTGGAGAACTTGGACAGAGGAATTAAATGCCATCCATTAAACATAGCAGGTGGAACTAGAACAGTCTACCAGTAATCGAAATAAAAGGGTTCAGTTCGACATTCCAACCACCTGAAGAAAGAGCGGACAACGGCTGAAACGTTGTAATAAATATGGCCACGAAGATGAGTAAATAGTGTACATAATACCTCATCTCAGAAATATAAACAGTAACCTCATTACTTAGACGTTACAAGTTTTTCTAAAACTATAAACCTTCCTGGAGCTGAGCCACAAACTTAAACATGCTCTGTTTACTGTCAGCAGCAGGAGCCTTTCTGCTCTTGACAACTATGTCATTGCCATACAAACAAAATCGGACGAGTGATTAATGTAAACAATACGTGGCGCCAGCCAGAATGTATTGTTGTATGAGAATGACTTCTTTTCCTTAAAAACTTGTTTCAAATATTAGGGTTCGTCTTACAAGCCGCAGCGTCTTGTAAGCCAGAAAATATAGTAATTCCCGGTGATTGCGACCATAACAATATGATATACACATATGATATTGTTAAATATAATGTAGTCGAAATAAAATTCATAAATGATTTTTTTATGATTAGGTAAGTAATGTTCAATAACAGTTTCAGGTTATTATTTTTCAGTGGCAGTGTATTTGGCTCAGACCTTCAGATGAGGGCATCAGTAATTCCAGTTGTAATTGGAGTCCTCGGATTGATTGGAAAAAGGTTCTGATAGACTAATCGAAGGGATTTGTGGTATCCCATACCTTAAAGAAATACAAAAAATTGTACTCGCAAGTACAGCTCACATATTACGAAGAGGTTTGTCTATGTGACAAAAATGATCAGTGGAAATATGATGAAGCCATTTTTGACCTTAGGTCTCTGATTGGGACCCGGAAGGAAATATGTATACAACAGAAACCAAAGAAAATAATAATAATAATAATAATAATAATAATAATAATAATTGGCTGGAAAATATTCCAGTAGACTAATTGAAGGAATTCCTGGAATCCCATGCCTTAAAGAAATATAAAAAATTGTTCTCACGAGTACAGCCCACCCCTTACGAAGGGCTTTGTCTATGTAAAATATGTGTGTCGTTTTTTTGTTTGTTTGTTTGTTTTTTTTTCTTTTTAATTGGTCAGTGGAAAATGTCATGATGCCATTTCTGAACTTAGGTCTCTGGTTGGGACCCGGAAAGAAATGAGTATACACCAGAAATCAAAGGAATAATAATAATAATAATAATAATAATAATAATAATAATAATCGAGAAATGGCATTATCATGTATCACTGGGACTAATGGCAAAGTTAGTCTGGGAGTATGTCTTTCGAAAAGATCGTTATTAAACTCGGAACACTAGATATGGTCGTCCTTAACCCATCTGAAAAGGAATGTCAAATAATGGATGCAACCCTACCTGCCTTCTATAGCCTAGCAGCATCACGAATAGAGAAGATCAGCAACAACTCTGACCTGGACGCTGAGATTGCCAGATTCTGGAAAATGCCGGTGAGAAATGTTAAAGTAGTTAATGGGGCACTTAATGACATAACATTTAAGTTTAAAGACTAAGCCGACCAGATTGCTATAAAATAAACTTTGCAAACGCTACAAAATTCTATCTTATTGTATACAGCCAGCCCACTTCGAAAAGAACTGTGTATATGAGGTTCTTTATCTGACTTGACAGGCAGATTGATTAATTAGGGGGGGTTGTTTTTTGTTTTTTACAATTTATCAACTCTGCAGATTCTTTAAAGTCAGGAAATATTTTTAGATTGTCCAAAATTTTTGTTTTTAAGATGATAATGTTTTAGTGATACAAGTCTTACTAATTAACCCATAGGAGGGGAAGAGAAGAAATGGATTCATGCCTTTCCCAAAGGTAATGGCGCGTAAGGGAATATAACAAACCCAACAAGAATTGGAACTCTGCTCTCAGATTAACAATTCCGAGTAATTATTCATTACACCACCCGCACATCCGCGCGCACAGCACCATGTATTCCCAAGTGGTCACCCATCTAGATACTGACCAGACTCAACGTGGCTTAAATTCGATTTCTCATTCCCAGCCTTTATCCATTACACCACCCGCACATCCAAGCTTACAGCACCTGATATTCCCAAGTGATCACCCACCTAGGTCCTGACCAATTCTGACGTTAACTGGACCATAGCTGTCTTTAAGGAAATGGACGCCAAAACGAGGAATCTTCTCACTTGCCACCTAAAACTAATGTTGATCATATGTATTTGCCCAGATCCGAAGGAGGCAGAGGATTAGTTCAACTAGAACCGTCTTACAAAACTACAAAAATTGGCCTTCAAAGATACCTGGAAACTACAGAAGACTGGATGATGATACGTGTCAAAGAACATGAAAGTAGTAAGCGACTTTATTCGGTAATACAGAAAGCCAACAAGTTCAAAATGGGGTTTCAAATGGGTGAAGAAATACACAATAAAGACTGAAGCTTAAAAATGAAAATACTTAAAAATGAAATCAAAGGCAAATGCAACTGACCAGATACAGAAACGATGGTAAGATAAAGTGCTTCATGATCAATACTCTGCCTGTACCAAACAAGATAATGTAGACAAACCCCATAGCCATCATTGGCTACGTAGTGCAGCGTTAAAAGCTGAAACCCCGGGGCAGGATGAACCTAGGAACATCAGCAATTAAGGGTTGGTTCCACGCTTCTCAAAACCTCCTGATCAGAGGCCTTGCTGTTGGATGTAGTTTATCGTCTTACCCAGGACGCGGATGTAGTTTATCATCTTACCCAGGACGCGGATGTAGTTTATCATCTTACCCAGGACGCGGATATAGTTTATCGTTACACCCAGGACGCGGATGTAGTTTATCGTCTTACCCAGGACGCGGATGTAGTTTATCGTTACACCCCAGGACGCGGATGTAGTTTATCGTCTTACCCAGGACGCGGATGTAGTTTATCATCTTACCCAGGACGCGGATATAGTTTATCGTTACACCCAGGACGCGGATGTAGTTTATCGTCTTACCCAGGACGCGGATGTAGTTTATCGTTACACCCAGGACGCGGATGTAGTTTATCGTCTTGCCCAGGACGCGGATGTAGTTTATCGTCTTACCCAGGACGCGGATGTAGTTTATCATCTTACCCAGGACGCGGATATAGTTTATCGTTACACCCAGGACGCGGATGTAGTTTATCGTCTTACCCAGGACGCGGATGTAGTTTATCGTTACACCCAGGACGCGGATGTAGTTTATCGTCTTACCCAGGACGCGGATGTAGTTTATCGTTACACCCAGGACGCGGATGTAGTTTATCGTCATACCCAGGACGCGGATGTAGTTTATCATCTTACCCAGGACGCGGATGTAGTTTATCGTTACACCCAGGACGCGGATGTAGCTTATCGTCTTACCCAGGACGCGGATGTAGTTTATCATCTTACCCAGGACGCGGATGTAGTTTATCGTTACACCCAGGACGCGGATGTAGTTTATCGTCATACCCAGGACGCGGATGTAGTTTATAGTCTTACCCAGGACGGACGAAGCGAAGGGTAAACACAATTAGATAATAATAATAATAATTCACATTGCTAAAATGGGTCTAAATACTGAGTAGGGTGCTGGAGTATTGAGTAGAAGTGCTGCCAATTATTTCCCAGTGTCGCCCACTGCTGGATATTTCATGTAAACACTCAAAGAATTGATAGGAATGGTAAAAGTTCACAACCGAAGTAAGAGGAGATTCCCAGAAAAGATTCCAAGGTTTAGTCATTTATTCAGAATTTTGGACAAGCCAAGGATTTTCCACCATCCTCTCCTTAATAACGACCAGTTCAAAACATTAATGCATCGGTAAATCTAAATGAAGAGTTTGCGGATATTTTCACCAAAGAATTTATCTTTTTCTCCGAGATGTTTTTTTTTTTTTTTTTAAAGCGAGCATATTTTTTTCCCTGTTTGTAATCGCTAAATGTCGGCGTTCCACTTGCGTTTTTTATGTGATTAGCGTTAACGAACGCGTTTTATTCCTTCTTTTGTCTGTCTGTGTGTCCGCCCCTGTGTTGCGCTTGGATTGTGTGTGGGAAAAAGACAGCGGCTCAGACTGAAAGGTGACCCTGATAAATGCCATCTGCTCTACGCATGAAGTCATGTCATTAATAGCTGGCCTCGTTCTGGGGACAAGCTGCATGCCGTCTCAGTTTTCCTTTGATTGTCCAAGCTGTCGTTTTCTGTTGTTGCCGTCAAATGAACTGCGTTGAAACGTGCGTTTTAGATGGGTCAAATAGACGCCTCTTGCTAATGGTAATATAACCCATTTCCCTGTGTTTATTGACTGAGCAGCCAGCACTTTTTTCGGTTGTAATTTATAAAAACAAAAATTCTCTTAATACATTTTTTTTCTGAAAAATAGGTTTCTCATGTTCAGTAGCTGTTATGGCTCTTTCCAGCCTTGATTACTTTGTTTATTTAGCGGCATATCAACTCCGTATGTATCATTTCGTGCCGAAATTTAATTGAGGACATTAGTAATTTCATTTACAAAAATGTACTACTGGCCTTTTTTTTTAAATATATATATATATATATATATATATATATATATATATATATATATATATATATATAAGGCTAGAATATGTAAAGCTTGTGATGACCCATGCCCTTTGTGCCTCCATGAAAAATTGCACATTATTAAACTTCAAAATAATAATAATCTATTAAATAATAGACACGAGTTAACGGTTTTTTGTAGGCATCATCAGATTTTTGGTTTGAATTATGAGATAAAAACAAAAAAAAAAATTTATATAACTTGTTTAACAAATAGCCCAATCATCAGATTCATAGTAGGATTAATTAACTACAAACATGCATACAACATAACACCCTTCATAATCCATAGCCCAAATTAGTAGTTTAAATACCTTACATAAAAGATAACCCTTTATGAAGTCGTCAAAAAACAAACGTTACGAAAGTTTTGTTTTTTTATATGCACAATTCCCTTTCATAATAAAATAAAATAAAATAAATAAATAAATATCCATAGACAAGCAAACTAGACGAAGGTTAATACATCTTCCGTTTCATTTTAGACACCCCCACCTTTCCCCGACTTGACACCTTGAAAGTATCTCTATACCGCTACTTATTATTAACACCCCACACTCGCCTACCCAATTTAGACAATTCACCCTAGCTGTTACCATGGGGATTTTGATTTCAATTTTTAAAACAAGTAAATTTCAGATATACGTTATTCCAACAAAAATTTCACTTGAAGATGGAACGGAGCCCATTTTAATTTCAACTCAATTTAATTTAAAGGATTATATTGAAGTTTTCGGCTCTTGTTTTGAAACATGAGACCTCTTATGTAGCGATTTGGAATCATATTTTTAAATAAATAATTATATATATATATATATATATATATATATATTGCTGCTATTTTTACTATAAACATCTATTTTTACACTTTCATAACCCTTTGCCTCAGATTAGGGGTTAACTATTTACCCATAATTGGAACCTTGATAGGCGCTACCATCCCGGGTCCGAGTGGACCTAGACACAACAGCGATCAAAACCGCCCGGTCAGAGGTCTTGCTGCCAAGTGTAATTATGAAGTTTATAATCCTGAATCTTAAAATCGCGAATGTCGAAATCCTGAAATTAAAAATCCCGAAATTTGAAATACCGAATTAATAAAATCCTGAAAGATCAGAACACGCGAAAAATAGTTTTTGGTGAGAAATTGAAACAAATACCTTCCAATATATATATATATATATATATATATATATATATATATATATATATATATATGAAAATATATAGAAAATAGGAAAGAACTGGTTAGGTTCAAAAGTTCCTTCAAATTTTAGTTATTATTTTTAAAAATAGTTTCGATATCAAAAAAAGTAGAGCATAAATATAATTATTTATTTAAAAATATGATTCCAAATCGCGAGATAAGAAGTCCCATGTTTCAAAACAAGAGCCGAAAACTTCAATATAATTATTTAAATTAAATTGAGTTAAAATAAGCTCTGTTCCATCTTCAAGCGAAATTTTTTTGTAATAACGTGTGGGTGGAGCGGCACAGCGTTTGGACGTTAGAATTAAACAACACGTACCTGCTATAATACTGAATAAAAATTTTTCGTTTGGCGATACCATTCGTAACACATATGGTTCTTCGATTGCGGATCACTTTATAAAGAATCCCACTTGTGCGATGGATTTCAGTGTGAACTGGTTTTCCGTTTGGGCCAGTTCGCACTCATTATTTCATCTTAAGGTGTTGGAGACGCTGTACATCAGGTCCAGGCAACCTGCTCTTTGTAAACAAAGAAATTGTTTGCTTGGACTTGTTGTGCTGCGCTTCTAGCATCTTTGGTGGTATCATTTTTATAATTATATTTTTCTCCTTGTCCACTCATTCATGTCATCCATGACAGACTTTTTTTTTCTTTTCCTCAAAATTTGTCTTCCCCGTCAACAGTTCTGATGAGAGGGGACGAAACCGGTCGACTGGTTGTGTTTTTGTTTTAAATCTATCATGGCCTATAATATAAAATGTCTTGCTTTTTTTATGCCATAATACGTTTCTGTACTGTTTCAAAGATATATATATATATATATATATATATATATATATATATATATATATATATATATATAATATATAAAGTGAACATAGAAGTGAAAACTTACACTGTTCTATGCATATGCAATCGTCAGGCCAGACGATTGCATATAGCATGAAACAGACTGTCGCCTATAGTGTTGACTTCTATGTTCACTTTTATATTTACACACGCTCTATCTCTGATATCGAGCACTTTATCCCATAAATATAGCACACCTTAAGACTATATTTCTTCATATATATATATATATATATATATGTGTGTGTGTGTGTGTGTGTGTGTGTGTGTGTGTTTTAAAAATCGACAGACAAGGTACTACGGTTAAGCTTTTTATTTAATTTTTCTTGTGTTCGAACAAGAGCTTTCTTTTCTGGACAAAGGGTGTGGAAAAAATTGTCCAAATGTTTTATAGTTCCGAGCGCTTTCGGCTATACCTTTAGCCATTATCAAGGATGGTTCGATTTTTAAGCTACACGCATAGAACATACACTGGATATTTCAGTAAACAATTCCTCATCAATGTGCAATATATTGCTAATGGACAACATCCGAGGCTTCGTAGAAAATATTTGCACCAACGCCTTGTTATCAACAATTCCAATAAGTGTGGCTGATTCTTCACAAGACCTCACCACCCTAAACAAATCTTTTGTGTGGATAGTCAGCAGTTCAGTTCTGTGTTCCTTCTTTGCTATTTCACCTGAGCAACAAGTCCACTGGCGAGAGAGTTAAGGCGACGGGCCAGGTACAGGATTTAAGACTGAACTAATAGACAATTATACGTCAAAATCAACGGAACGCCTATCATATATATATATATATATATATATATATATATATATATATATATATATATATATATATATAATATCAAAGGAAAAAACTTAAGATTTCACGAAAGATTGATTAACTATTGTAAGTGGGGGTGATATGATGTCTGGAGTAGTTCACCAGTAGCAGTGGTTTACCTACTCCACGCCGTTGGCGAGTATTTTATTTTGTTGATGTTATTAAAGATTACCATTTCATTTCTAACCTCCATTTTGGTTATTCCCCATTCAGTAACCTTTTCTAGATTACAACGCTTTTTTTCTTTCATTCTTTCTTTCTTTTTCCTTGTTTCTTTCTTTCTTTCTTTTCTTTTCTATATAGCTCTCCTTTCTTTCTTTTCTTTTTTTTTTTTTTTTTCTTTCTTTTCTTTTTTTTTCTTTAAACTCTCTTTTCTTTTCATTCTTTCTTTCTTTTTTCCTTCTTTCTTTCTTTCATTCTTTCTTTCTTTATAACTCTCCCTTTCTTTCTTTCTTTTTTCTTTTTTCCTTCTTTCTTTCTTTCTTTTTTCCTTTTATCCTTCTTTCTTTCTTTCTTTTTTCCTTCTTTCTTTCTTTGTTTCTTTAAAACTCTTTCTTTCTTTCTCTTTTTCACCCTTTCGTTTTCACCATCTCACTTTTATTTTCATACACGCACCTTCTCTTTCCCTTTCTCGTTTAACCCCCTCCCTCTTTTACTCTCTTTGTCTTTCTTTTTTACTCTCTTCCTCTCTCTCGCTCTCTCTCTCTCACACACACACGCACTTTCACTTGTAGTCTCTCTAAATTTGCCTTTGTCTCTCTCACTCTTTATTTATCTCTTTCTAACTTTCTCGTTATTTCTCTTGCCCTTTTACTTACTTTCACTTTCTCTTTGCCTCTCTCTCTCTCTCTCTCTCTCTCTTCTCTTTCACACTCTCTCTATCTTTCTGTTATACTCCCCCTTACCTTTTCTGGGTGTTTCACTCTCATTGTCTCTGTCTTTTTCCTTCTCTCTCTATCTCAGTTATTTACTCTCCCTTTCTCATTCCTTCTGTCTCTCTCTCTCTCTCTCTCTCTCACTCATTCAGTGCATCTCTCTTTCTCTTTTTTCTTGTATTCTTTCTTTTATTTTCTTCTCCTCTTTCATTCTCTTTACACACACACACACACACACACACACACACACACATATATATATATATGTGTGTGTGTGTGTGCATGTGCGTGTGTGTGTGCGTGTGTGCAAATATATAAAAAAATAGGTAAGAACACGTTAGGTTAATGAGCCGAAGTTCTTTAGTATTTTTTGTTTTTATTTTTAAAAAAAAGTGCCCAATACATAAGTAGAGCCTAAATTATAATCATTTAAAAAAAATCATATTTAAAAAAAAATAATTATAATATATATATATATATATATATATATATATATATATATATATATATATATATCGCCTATTCTGTGCAGGTCCAAAAGAAAAATGATTTCCATGCACTTCGCAAGACAACCTTTCCCACCACATACAAAAAAATCGCCATCTTTCCGTGCACGCCCCGCGTTTTAGAGTAACACACACGATTCTGTGTCAAGGAGAGCTTCCTCGCCCCTCACCAGGGCCACTCCCTTCCCCACATCACTTCCCTTCCCCAATATTCCCTACGCACCCACTCGCCATCTCCCTGTACACATGCCAAAGATCAGAATGGTTACCTATTTGCACGGGTTGACTCATTCACCTTCCAGCAGCCACAGTTACTCCTTCCCCGCGTCATCGTCTTCGCCATTTACTCCCTTCCTTCCCAACTGCATTTCTGCTTCACACATTTTCACACCATCCACCCACCGTTCTCTTCCGCCATCACACCTGCATTCATCTATATAGATACTTTGAGAAAAAAATAAAACAAAAAAAAAACCACACACACACCTTCAGTCACAATGATCTACACGTTTAAATTATTAAGATCTGTTTTTTCTATACGAAAGACGAGACTACCGTACGGAGTTCGATCCTTACTCGATTCTTCTCAATTATGACATCGTGCCAATTCAAACAGCTTCAGCAAATATGTTCCTTTCATTTGGATGTCATCTTTGACGTCCAATTCATTTAGAAATATCAAAGCTATTATCTTGTATAGTTACTTTTTCGCGGATAAGCGGTTAAAAGGGGTTTCAAACGAATTTAATATACAAACCTTAAAGACTCGTCGACAGCATCCGTCCGTCTCGGGAGACGATGGAGTAGGGCTATAGGTGCTAGCCTCTGGTGACTGTGATGTCTTGCGACGTCGCTGGAGTGTTTTCTCCAGTCCGCTATGAGCCTGGTCGGGACGTATGAAGAACTAGGGCTGCCCGGACGTCTAGTTCCCCATCTCGGCCTTGCTATCAGAGTCCAAAGGAGAGAATAAACCAATACAATTTGGTACCAATGCGGCTTCAGGTGTTGCCAGAAGGTAGCATAAAGTGCCGTCAATCCGACTTAGGGGCTCCACTCCGGATTTGTGTAGGGTTTACTACTTAGCCTTTTCTTCTCCCGAAGATTAAAGACTATCCTTTATAAAAAAAAAAAAAACCATCAATAGGCGTTACATAATCACAAAAACTTTACCAAATAACAAAAAAGATTTCGGATGCAATGCCATGTGTCGCATCTAGACATATGGTCCTGTTGTTTATATTATCTCTCACGTGGTATGACGTCGTAGATCCGCATCACGAATTTACGACCTGAGTCCGCTATTCCGCGACTGGTACTGTCGCATAGCAATCTTGAATGTCAACGTAATAAAATACCATATTTGACGGTGAATATCTTTGTAAAAATATCCATATAACCACTCTGAAGATGGCTCATGCGAGTCGAAAGGTTAGATCAAGGAACAGCATAAAAATATATCCAAACGTTGGACAATTTTTGTTTTCATTTTCTCCCGAAATTAAAGCAAATATACGAAGCTTGGAACGACTTATGATCAAACATAATAGACATTCGCTGTCTCTTATATTTGAGAAAGGCATGAATCCAACTTTTCTCCACCCAGCTATGGGTTAATTAGTAAGACTTGTGTCACTAACTCATTATTATCCGCGCCCAAATTTTTACAATCTAAAAATATTTCATAGCTTTAAGTAACTTGCAATGGGTTGATAAGCCGTAAAAAAGGGATCAGTCAATTAATGAAATACTTATTGGCTAGACAGGCGTGTCTTTTTAGATTTGTTTACATTCTCTGGGATATAAATCTATAAAAACTACCGTGGCCACAAAGTGATGTATCATTCTATATATTTATTGTAACATAGAATTAATCCCCCTCAATATATCGATATTACAATTTTTTGTTTGTTTGTCAAATTCTGATTAGGTATGACTCTACCTTTTCTCCCTCCATTTTGTAAGATTTCTATTCTCTCTCTTCGTTATTTTTATAAGCCTTAGAAAACGAATGAATGAATCTCAAAACAATCCCATGAGTACTAGAAGGTCTGTAATAGGGACATTTGTTCCAAGAGGGCTAATTTCTTATTTCTCTCTAGTAACAACCATTGGGTAAAAGGAAAACATGGCCGAAATGTTTGAAGTTATTTTTATGATTCCTTCTGTATTTAAACTGAATATATTTTCTGATAAATGTAGTATTTTAAATGAACAAACAATTTAGATTTAAAATTTGATCATCTTCCTATTGGCGACCCTATGAAGTAATCTTTATGATTCCTTCTGTATTTAAACTGAATATATTTTCTTATCAATGTAGTATTTTAAATAGACAAACAATTTAGATTTAAAATTTGATCATCTTGCCGTCGGTGACCCTATGACGCCATCTTTATGATCTTTTCCGTATGTAAACTGAATATTTTCTTATAATTAAGTGTTTTAAATGAACAAACAAATTAGATTTTAAATTTGATCATCTTGCCGTCAATCAAGAAGAGGCAAGTACCTAACGAATAATAATAATAATAATAATAATAATAATAATAGATTTCCTGTTGGAAATTCAGCCAAATCCCCACAAAGTCCGTTTTAGTGACTCGACTGAGAATTAGGCGGGAATGTCAAGCTTTGAACTTTAAATAGGAATCAAATCTCAAAATTCGGCTCAGATTTCAGCGCCATTATTTTTCGCTCGTCCTGACACTTCACTTATGTAATAATCCCTCAAGTTCTCTCCTCTTCACATAGTTTCACAAATACTTGATGGAGAAATCGTCTGTTTGATGCTATAAATCGCCAGACAACGTTTTTAATTCGCTCCAGTCTCTTGTGAATGGCGAATCCCAGAATTCCAACTAAAGGAAGCTTCGAATTTCTCTCTTAGGCAAAGATCCGGTCATTTATCTACATATTTTTATTATTATTATTATTAGTAGTAGTAGTAGTAGCATTAGTATTATTATTAGGAGTATTATGATTAGTAGTAGTATTAGTATTATTATTAGTAGTATTATCATTAGTAGTATTAGTATTATTATTAGGAGTATTATTATTATTAGTAGTAGTAGTAGTATTAGTATTATTGTTAGTAGTAGTATTACTAGTAGCATTATTAGTAGTATTATTAGTAGTAGTATTATTATAAGTAGTAGTTGTAGTAGCAGTCTTATCTATCTATCTCGAGATACTTCAAAGTAGTATTATTATTAGTATTAGTATTATTATTATTATTATTAGTAGTAGTAGTAGTAGTAGTAGTAGTATTAGGAGTATTAGTATTATTATTAGTAGTAGTATTACTAGTAGTATTATTATTAGTATTATTATTAGTATTAGTAGTAGTAGTAGCAGTCTTATCTATCTATCTCAAGATACTTCAAAGTAGTATTATTATTAGTATTAGTAGTAGTATTAGTATTATTAGTATTGTTAGTAGTACTAGTAGTAGTAGTAGTACTAGTATTATTAGTATTATTATTAGTAGTATTAGTATTATTATTAGTAGTAATAATAGTATTACTACTAGTAGTATTATTAGTATTATTAGTAGTTGCATTATTATTATTATTAGTAGTAGTAGTAGTTTATTTGTTTTGACTTCTGGTGTGTACACATTTCCTTCCTAGTCCCCACCTCAGGTCAGAAATGACGTCATGACATTTTTCATTCAGCATTTTTTAGAAAAAACAACAACAAAAAATAAAAACCCCTACAGAAAAACGTAGTCCACACACAATTTACATAGATAAAGCCCTTCTTAAGACGGGAGCTGTACTTGTGAGTACAAATTTTTTTCTATTTCTTTACGGCATGGGCTACCAGGAATCCCTTCAATGAGTCTATCGGAACCTTTTCCAATAAATCCGAGAACTCTAATTACAACTGGAATTACCGATATCCTCATGTGCCATATTTTTTTTAGATTTCCACTTGAAGATTCTTGTATTTTGATAGTTTCGTGAAGGTCTTCAAAAGTTCCATTACACTCTGAAGGTAGTTCCATGTCAATAAGAAAACACAATTCTGTTTTTTGTTGTTTTTGTTCCCGATATCAGGGCGATTAGCTTTGATTTATATGTCTGTGTGTATTGTTAAGTTCCATAAAATTGGTACAGGTCCAATTTCTGTAACCGGTTCTGGGTGATGTTCATATCAGTTTCTTGTGGTTTCTTTTCGTAAAAATTGCATATATTCCACTGCACATATTGGCCCACTCAGTGGGTGCTAACGCCTTGCAACATAATACAAAATGATTGATTGTTTCTGGATATTTATCACAGAATGTGCATTTGGGGTTAACACATTTTTTCAGTTTGTTTTGCCTTGTTTTACGGTATATCAACCTCAATTGTTCATTTAATACCGACAATTTTTATTGCTGATAACTTTAAAAAAATGGTATTGCTGGTAATATTTCTTCACTCAAAAAATCTATTTCTGGTAATGTGTTTTTCTTCAAAAATCTATTTTTGGTAATATGTTTTTTTCCAAAAATCTATTTCTAGTAATATGTTTTTCTTCAAAAATCTATTTCTATTAATAAGTTTTTCTTCAAAAATCTATTTTTGGTAATATGTTTTTCTTCAAAAATCTATTTCTAGTAATATGTTTTTCTTCAAAAATCTATTTCTAGTAATATGTTTTTCTTCAAAAATCTATTTCTAGTAATATGTTTTTCTTCAAAAATCTATTTTTGGTAATATGTTTTTCTCCCAAAATCTATTTCTAGTAATATGTTTTTCTTCAAAAATCTATTTCTATTAATATGTTTTTCTTCAAAAATCTATTTCTGTTAATATGTTTTTCTTCAAAAATCTATTTCTCGTAATATGTTTTTTTTTTTTCAAAAATCTATTTCTCGTAATATGTTTTTTTTTTTCAAAAATCTATTTCTGGTAATATGTTTTTCTTCAAAAATCTATTTCTAGTAATATGTTTTTCTTCAAAAGTATATTTCTGGTAATATGTTTTTCTTCAAAAATCAATTTCTGGTAATATTTTTTTTTCAAAAATGTATAATGTAATAATGACTTACTGGTAATATTTTTTTTAAAACGGATTTCTGGTATTAAAACCTATTTTTACACTTTCATAGTGTTTGCGCGCCAGTTTGTGGGTTAAATATTTGCCCATAGCTAGGACCCTAACAGACGCTACCACCCCGTGTAAAGGTCAACCTGGGAACACCAGCAATTAAGCGGTGGTTCCAAGCTCCTCAAAACCTCCTGATTAGAGGCCTTACTGTCGAACTTAGTTTATCGTCTTACCCAGGACGCGGATGTAGTTTATCGTCTTACCCGGGACGCAGATGTAGTTTATCGTCATACCCAGGAAGCGTTCGTAGTTTATCATCATGCCCTAGACGCAGATGTAGTTTATCGTCTTGCCCAGGACGCGGATGTAGTTAATCGTCATACCCAGGAAGCGCATGTAGTTTATTGTCATACCCAGGACGCGAATGTAGTTTATCGTCTTACCCATGACGCGGATGTAGTTTATCGTCTTACCCTGGATGTGGATGTAGTTTATCGTCTTACCCAGGACGCGGATGCAGTTTATCGTCTTACCCTGGACACGGATGTAGTTTATCGTCATACTCAGGATGCGGATGTAGTTTATCGTCATACTCAGGATGCGGATGTAGTTTATCGTCTTACCCTGGACGCGGATGTAGTTTATCGTCTTACCCAGGACGGTTTTCAGTATGTGTGCTTGGTAATTTCTACTGAGCAATCATTGGCCCTGCGCAGCAAGAATAAACCTCCGGTTTCAGCATTTAACCCTGCACTACGTAACCACAGGTAGCTACGGGGTTTGTCTACATCTGCTTGTTTGGTACGGGAACTGTATTGACTATGAAGAGGCTTATAGCTTTTGCATTTAGTACATTACATTTGCTTTTGGTTTTCATTTTAGGCTATTTGAAGTTGGTGTCTTATGGTTTATTTTCTCTTCTTCACCGGTTGAAATTCCCTTTTGAATTTGGTGGCTTCCATTATTTGGTGAATAAAGTTTCTTATTGCTTTAATGTTCTTTGAAGATCATCATCCAGTTTTCAAGACTGATTGTTTTGTAATAAAATTTTAGTTGAAATGATCCTTCGCCTCCATCGGATATGGACAGACCCAAACGATCAACATCAGTCAAAGAATAATGCAGTCGGTGGCTCGTGAGAAGTTTTCTCGTTTTAATATCAGCGATGGCCCAATTAAGGATGTTGAAACTGCAACCCTCCCCTCAGTGTTTCTGTCCGTTATTGTAATGCTAAAGTATCTTAGTCATGTAATATCAATATTCTTGTATGTCAAAGAATAATGGACATTTTCCTCACAGATAAAGAGGAAACTTAAAGCAACAGAGATGTGGTTCTATACAAGGATGTTGAGATTACAAAGGAAAGAGTGTTAACTGAGATTGATGGACAAACAGAAAGAGGAGACTTGAGGCTACAGAGATGTGGTTCTATAGAAGGATGCTGAGAATACAAAGAAAAGAGTGCTTAACTATGCAATATCAATCCTCCTATATGGCAGTGAATGATGGACAATCTCCTCACAGATGAAGAGGAGACTTGAGGCTACAGAGATGTTGTTCTATAGAAGGATGCTGAGAATACAAAGAAAAGAGTGCTTAAATGCTATGTAATATCAATCCTCCTATATGGCAGTGAATGCTGGACAATCTCCTCACAGATGAAGAGGAGACTTGAGGCTACAGAGATGTGGTTCTATAGAAGGATGCTCAAAGAAAAAGAGTAACTGAAGGAATCCTCCTATGGCAGTGAATGAATACAGATGAAGAGAGAAGGCTACAGAGATGTTGTTCTATAAAGGATGCTGAGAATACAAAGAAAAGAGTGCTTAAATGCTAAATATCAATCCTCCTATATGGCAGTGAATGCTGGACAATCTCCTCACAGATGAAGAGGAGACTTGAGGCTACAGAGATGTGGTTCTATAGAAGGATGCTGAGAATACAAAGAAAAGAGTGCTTAACTGCTATGCAATATCAATCCTCCTATATGGCAGTGAATGCCGGACAATCTCCTCACAGATGAAGAGGAGACTTGAGGCTACAGAGATGTTGTTCTATAGAAGGATGCTGAGAATACAAAGAAAAGAGTGCTTAAATGCTATGTAATATCAATCCTCCTATATGGCAGTGAATGCTGGACAATCTCCTCACAGATGAAGAGGAGACTTGAGGCTACAGAGATGTGGTTCTATAGAAGGATGCTGAGAATACAAAGAAAAGAGTGCTTAACTGCTATGTAATATCAATCCTCCTATATGGCAGTGAATGCTGGACAATCTCCTCACAGATGAAGAGGAGACTTGAGGCTACAGAGATGTTGTTCTATAGAAGGATGCTGAGAATACAAAGAAAAGAGTGCTTAAATGCTATGTAATATCAATCCTCCTATATGGCAGTGAATGCTGGACAATCTCCTCACAGATGAAGAGGAGACTTGAGGCTACAGAGATGTGGTTCTATAGAAGGATGCTGAGAATACAGAGAAAAGAGTGCTTAAATGCTATGTAATATCAATCCCTCATATATGGCAGTGAATGATGGACAATCTCCTATGAAGAGGAGACTGGCTACAGAGATGTGGTTCAGAAGGATGCTGAGAATACAAAGAAAAAGTGCTTAACTGCTATGCAATATCAATCCTCCTATATGGCAAATGCCGGACAATCTCCTCACAGATGAAGAGGAGACTTGAGGCTACAGAGATGTTGTTCTATAGAAGGATGCTGAGAATACAAAAGAAAAGAGTGCTTAAATGCTATGTAATATCAATCCTCCTATATGGCAGTGAATGCTGGACAATCTCCTCACAGATGAAGAGGAGACTTGAGGCTACAGAGATGTGGTTCTATAGAAGGATGCTGAGAATACAAAGAAAAAGAGTGCTTAAATGCTATGTAATATCAATCCTCCTATATGGCAGTGAATGATGGACAATCTCCTCACAGATGAAGAGGAGACTTGAGGCTACAGAGATGTGGTTCTATAGAAGGATGCTGAGAATACAGAGAAAAGAGTGCTTAACTGCTATGCAATATCAATCCTCCTATATGGCAGTGAATGCTGGACAATCTCCTCACAGATGAAGAGGAGACTTGAGGCTACAGAGATGTTGTTCTATAGAAGGATGCTGAGAATACAAAGAAAAGAGTGCTTAACTGCTATGTAATATCAATCCTCCTATATGGCAGTGAATGCTGGACAATCTCCTCACAGATGAAGAGGAGACTTGAGGCTACAGAGATGTTGTTCTATAGAAGGATGCTGAGAATACAAAGAAAAGAGTGCTTAAATGCTATGTAATATCAATCCTCCTATATGGCAGTGAATGCTGGACAATCTCCTCACAGATGAAGAGGAGACTTGAGGCTACAGAGATGTGGTTCTATAGAAGGATGCTGAGAATACAGAGAAAAGAGTGCTTAACTGCTATGCAATATCAATCCTCCTATATGGCAGTGAATGATGGACAATCTCCTCACAGATGAAGAGGAGACTTGAGGCTACAGAGATGTGGTTCTATAGAAGGATGCTGAGAATACAAAGAAAAGAGTGCTTAACTGCTATGCAATATCAATCCTCCTATATGGCAGTGAATGCCGGACAATCTCCTCACAGATGAAGAGGAGACTTGAGGCTACATAGATGTGGTTCTATAGAAGGATGCTGAGAATACAAAGAAAAGAGTGCTTAACTGCTATGTAATATCAATCCTCCTATATGGCAGTGAATGCTGGACAATCTCCTCACAGATGAAGAGGAGACTTGAGGCTACAGAGATGTGGTTCTATAGAAGGATGCTGAGAATACAAAGAAAAGAGTGCTTAACTGCTATGCAATATCAATCCTCCTATATGGCAGTGAATGCTGGACAATCTCCTCACAGATGAAGAGGAGACTTGAGGCTACAGAGATGTGGTTCTATAGAAGGATGCTGAGAATACAAAGAAAAGAGTGCTTAACTGCTATGTAATATCAATCCTCCTATATGGCAGTGAATGCTGGACAATTTCCTCACAGATGAAGAGGAGACTTGAGGCTACAGAGATGTGGTTCTATAGAAGGATGCTGAGAATACAAAGAAAAGAGTGCTTAACTGCTATGCAATATCAATCCTCCTATATAGCAGTGAATGCCGGACAATCTCCTCACAGATGAAGAGGAGACTTGAGGCTACAGAGATGTTGTTCTATAGAAGGATGCTGAGAATACAAAGAAAAGAGTGCTTAACTGCTATGCAATATCAATCCTTCTATATGGCAGTGAATGCTGGACAATCTCCTCACAGATGAAGAGGAGACTTGAGGCTACATAGATGTGGTTCTATAGAAGGATGCTGAGAATACAAAGAAAAGAGTGCTTAACTGCTATGTAATATCAATCCTCCTATATGGCAGTGAATGCTGGACAATCTCCTCACAGATGAAGAGGAGACTGGAGGCTACAGAGATGTGGTTCTATAGAAGGATGCTGAGAATACAAAGAAAAGAGTGCTTAACTGCTATGCAATATCAATCCTCCTATATAGCAGTGAATGCCGGACAATCTCCTCACAGATGAAGAGGAGACTTGAGGCTACAGAGATGTTGTTCTATAGAAGGATGCTGAGAATACAAAGAAAAGAGTGCTTAACTGCTATGTAATATCAATCCTCCTATATGGCAGTGAATGCTGGACAATCTCCTCACAGATGAAGAGGAGACTTGGATCTACAGGGATGTGGTTCTATAGAAGGATGCTGAGAATACAGAGAAAAGAGTGCTTAACTGCTATGTAATATCAATCCTCCTATATGGCAGTGAATGATGGACAATCTCCTCACAGATGAAGAGGAGACTGGAGGCTACAGAGATGTGGTTCTATAGAAGGATGCTGAGAATACAGAGAAAAGAGTGCTTAACTGCTATGCAATATCAATCCTCCTATATGGCAGTGAATGCCGGACAATCTCCTCACAGATGAAGAGGAGACTTGAGGCTACAGAGATGTTGTTCTATAGAAGGATGCTGAGAATACAAAGAAAAGAGTGCTTAACTGCTATGTAATATCAATCCTCCTATATGGCAGTGAATGCTGGACAATCTCCTCACAGATGAAGAGGAGACTTGAGGCTACAGAGATGTGGTTCTATAGAAGGATGCTGAGAATACAAAGAAAAGAGTGCTTAACTGCTATGTAATATCAATGCTCCTATATGGCAGTGAATGCTGGACAATCTCCTCACAGATGAAGAGGAGACTTGAGGCTAGAGATGTGGTTCTTAGAAGGATGCTGCGACAAAGGAGTGCTTAACTGCTGGTAATATCAATCCTCCTATATGGCAGTTGCTGGACAATATCCTCACAGATGAAGAAGGATGAGGCTACAGAGATGTTGTTCTATAGAAGGATGCTGAGAGTACAAAAGAAAAGAGTACTTAACTGCTATGTAATATCAATCCTCCTATATGGCAGTGAATGATGGACAATCTCCTCACAGATGAAGAGGAGACTTGAGGCTACAGAGATGTGGTTCTATAGAAGGATGCTGAGAATACAAAAGAAAGAGTGCTTAACTGCTATGTAATATCAATCCTCCTATATGGCAGTGAATGCTGGACAATCTCCTCACAGATGAAGAGGAGACTTGAGGCTACAGAGATGTTGTTCTATAGAAGGATGCTGAGAATACAAAGAAAAGAGTGCTTAACTGCTATGTAATATCAATGCTCCTATATGGCAGTGAATGCTGGACAATCTCCTCACAGATGAAGAGGAGACTTGAGGCTACAGAGATGTTGTTCTATAGAAGGATGCTGAGAATACAAAGAAAAGAGTGCTTAACTGCTATGTAATATCAATCCTCCTATATGGCAGTGAATGATGGACAATCTCCTCACAGATGAAGAGGAGACTTGAGGCTACAGAGATGCTGAGAATACAAAGAAAAGAGTGCTTAACTGCTATGCAATATCAATCCTCCTATATGGCAGTGAATGCTGGACAATCTCCTCACAGATGAAGAGGAGGCTACAGAGATGTGGTTCTATAGAAGGGTGCTGAGAATACAAAGAAAAGAGAGCGTAACTGCTATGTAATATCAATCCTCCTATATGGCAGTGAATGCTGGACAACCACCTCACAGATGAAGAGGAGACTTGAGGCTACAGAGATGTGGTTCTATAGAAGGATGCTGAGAATACAAAGAAAAGAGTGCTTAACTGCTATGTAATATCAATCCTCCTATATGGCAGTGAATGCTGGACAATTTCCTCACAGATGAAGAGGAGACTTGAGGCTACAAAGATGTGGTTCTATAGAAGGATGCTGAGAATACAAAGAAAAGAGTGCTTAACTGCTATGTAATATCAATCCTCCTATATGGCAGTGAATGCTGGACAATCTCCTCACAGATGAAGAGGAGACTTGAGGCTACAAAGATGTGGTTCTATAGAAGGATGCTGAGAATACAAAGAAAAAGAGTGCTTAACTGCTATGTAATATCAATCCTCCTATATGGCAGTGAATGCTGGACAATCTCCTCACAGATGAAGAGGAGACTTGAGGTTTACAGAGATGTGGTTCTATAGAAGGATCCTGAGAATACAAAGAAAAGAGTGCTTAACTGCTATGTAATATCAATCCTCCTATATGGCAGTGAATGCTGGACAATCTCCTCACAGATGAAGAGGAGACTTGAGGCTACAAAGATGTGGTTCTATAGAAGGATGCTGAGAATACAAAGAAAAGTGTGCTTAACTGCTATGTAATATCAATCCTCCTATATGGCAGTGAATGCTGGACAATCTCCTCCTAGATGAAGAGGAGACTTGAGGTTACAGAGATGTGGTTCTATAGAAGGATCCTGAGAATACAAAGAAAAGAGTGCTTAACTGCTATGTAATATCAATCCTCCTATATGGCAGTGAATGCTGGACAATCTCCTCACAGATGAAGAGGAGACTTGAGGCTACAAAGATGTGGTTCTATAGAAGGATGCTGAGAATACAAAGAAAAGAGTGCTTAACTGCTATGTAATATCAATCCTCCTATATGGCAGTGAATGCTGGACAATCTCCTCACAGATGAAGAGGAGACTTGAGCCAACAGAAATGTTGTTCTATAGAAGGATGCTGAGAATAGTATACGACATAAACTTGACGCCTACTCAATGATGAGCATCCAATTAAAATAAGATTTAAATGGTAAAATCTGACAGATCAGTAAATGAATAAATGTCCATTATCTCTTTAGAATTAGTTTTGTTTACTTTAGGATACCAAACTGAACAGATAGGACTGTTTCGAGAATCTTTGAAAAAATGTGCACTGAAACACGCTATTCGGCTCTGGGTCGGTGAGACACTTCGTAGCTGAATTGGTCGAAAGCCCAAAGAAGGATAGAGGTTCGAATCCTGTCGGAGGGCGCACGTTTTCTTTAATAAGTTTTCTCTAATATTCAGGCTCATAGACGAAAATAAATAGATATATTTTTAATAAATAAGCGTACACAAATATCCACTGATAAAATCTGACGCATTAATAAATAGAAATTAATTACTTTATATATATATATATATATATATATATATATATATATATATATATATATATATATATATATATATATATATATATATATATATATATATATATGCATTACTCTTTTAAGTACTCAGGATCACTGGCGTATTTCGGATAAAAACGTTAAAATTTCCCTTTCTCTCTAGCCTAGGGGTAGAATCTCTGACTGATGTCAAATCGGTCAGGTTTCGATCTCGGCTTGAAGCAATCCGACGGCAAGCTTTGCTAGAAGGCTGTGATACAGCAAATCAGTCTATCTGTGGATAACGATATATATATATATATATATATATATATATATAGAGGTAAATATACTCGTCTCGAAAAACCTTCGAATTTTTGATTTGCCAATAATCAAATCAATCTCGAAGGAAAAAAAGGTTTTAAAAAAAAGAAAGAGCTAGAAACATGAAAGTCTGTCGAAAAATCGCACAGATCCGCTTAGGTGAAACCTAGGTAGGTTTGTCTGGCTCACTAGGTTTGACTATATATATATATATATATATATATATATATATGTGTGTATGTGTATGTGTGTATGTGTGTGTGCGGGTTCTTAAATTATAATGTTTTATTTATAGATAGTCGTTTTTGATCTATGAGTATTTCTTGAATAATCCTGTTTTTTGCTGTTTGATTTTGCTCTTACATTGGAATAGAATAAGATAGATAAGAAATGGGACAATTTAGATAGATAGATAGATAGATAGATAGATAGATATATAGATAGATAGATAGGAATGCCTCGAGATAGATAGATAGATAGATAGATAGATAGATAGATAGATAAGAATGTCTCGAGATAGATAGATAGATAGATAGATAGATAGATAGATAGATAAGAATGTCTAGAGATAGATAGATAGATAGATAGATAGATAGATAGATAGATAGATAGATAGGAATGCCTCGAGATAGATAGATAGATAGATAGATAGATAGATAGATAGATAGATAGATAGATAGATAAGAAAGTCTCGAAATAGATAGATAGATA
Organism: Acanthosepion pharaonis; assembly: GCA_903632075.3. Classification (NCBI taxonomy): domain Eukaryota; kingdom Metazoa; phylum Mollusca; class Cephalopoda; order Sepiida; family Sepiidae; genus Acanthosepion; species Acanthosepion pharaonis. The sequence continues at coordinate 2,544,985 of CAHIKZ030005488.1, read as the reverse complement.
GATAGATAGATAGATAGATAGATCGGAATGTCTCGAGATATATATATATATATATAGAGAGAGAGAGAGAGAGATAGATAGATAGGGAATGTCAACATAATTGTAGGTATACATAGGTTGATATGTAAATAGATAATTTATTGACTCAACCCTAATTTCGACATAACGAAGGCCATAAAAATAAAATAAAATTGTCTCTCAAGCGTCCTTATCTTGTCTGTGTCAAGAAGCCGTAAAAAGAAATCTATGGAAGAGTTTTATAATAGCTCCAACGTCTTTTTGATTGACTGTTAAATTCGTTCGTAGAGAAAAATAAAAAAAAATACAATCCCCTACGAACATAAATACGGAATTTAATTTAAATCTAACTTAATTTACAATAGGTCTTCTTCCCGATAGGAGGCAAGTTACTATCAGTGAAAATGCTTTTATTTCCTTTTTAGTTCATTTCTTTTATATTTTTTTTATTGTTCTTCAACAACACACCTTCGAGGAGGCGCTGAAAAGTTTTCGCCATGTCCAAGAAGGGATTTTTAAACATTCAGTTGTTTTGGCGTTTGTGTCAAATATTAGAAGGTGAATCAAAGCGAGATGTTTTCAGCATTTTTTCTCTAATTGACCAAAAATAGTGCTTTTTTTTAAAAAAAATCATTTCACCCCAAGGAGGGCATTAAAGCCACCAAAGCAAAGTTGGTTACTGGATGTGAAAGAATTAGAAAACAGAAACATTATTAACCCTTTGATCCCTCAAAACCGCTTTACTGGTGTAGGAAAAAAACGTAATGCCCAGCCACCGGTTGAACGGTGGTAGAGAAAAATGACTTAATACCCAGCCACCGGTTGAACGGTGGTAGAAAAAAAGGACTTTGTGCCCAGCCACCGGTTGAACAGTGGGTATACACTTGTAACTATTTTTATATCTACCGTGAAACATTAGATCCTAATTATTTGCAAATTTTGACTCAGGAGCTCAGGCAGAAGGGTTAAAATTGTTCAGGAACGCAGGGCTCATAGAATTAAGGAGCAAGAAAAAGAAAAGAAAAGGAAGACTTTTTTTTATCTTAAAGGGAGTTAACTGGTACTGATATATCAGAAAGAGGCATGGCACGTGGAACTAGAACAATATACCCCGGTATACGAAATAAAGGGTTCAGTTCGAAATTCCAATCACCTGAAGAAGCATACAACGTCCGAAACGTCGTGAATATGGCAGCGAAGATGAGGACAACCGTCCGAACAATGTAAACAGCGTAAATAATTTCAATACCTCATCTCAGGAATATAGACAGATCCTGACGAAAGCCGGGACATATATCGGTTGAAACGTCGTGAATATGGCAATGTAAGTAGCGTAAATAATTACAATAACTTATCTCACAAATATAGACTCTTTTTTTTTAAGTTGCTGATGTCAGGATTCCTTATTGTCGGCCACAATCCTAACAATATAAGATATGCAGATGACACAGTGTTGATAGCAGACACAAAATCTCCTGCAGAAGGCAGTGAAGGAAAGCGAAAATACAAAAAGACAAAGTGCATATTTACCAGCAAAAGGATAAGCCAAAAATGCAAATTACAGGTCGGGGTTAATAAAATCAAGCAGGAACTAAAATTGAAATATCTGGGAAGTGTTCTGACAAAAGACGGAACTGAGATCCGAAGATGTATTGGAATGGCCAAAGATGCCATCGAAAAGCTAAGCAGAGTATTAAGAGACAGAAAAATATTTTTTGTTAGAAACAAAAGAAAAGAGTACTGAACTGTTACGTGATATCTGTCTTCCTGTATAGCAGCAAATGCTGGGCAATCTCCTCACAGATGAAAAAGTGTCTTGAATCAACAGAAATGTGATTCTACAGAAGGATGCTGAGGATACCATGGGTCGAACATGTGAGCCATGACGATGTTTTGCAGAGAATGGAAACAAAAAGGAAACTTGTACTAATCTGTACTCGAAGAATTACCCAGAATATAAACAAAGTCAAAATATGCATAAAACAGCATCTATCGAAAAGTGATGGTTAACGAGCTCATCTCGCAGCCTTCATCTCGTTGATTGCTTTACTGTTTTTTGTTTGTTTGTTTGTTTTTGCTAAGAGTATTCATTATTGGTTGCCACAATCTAAACAATACAGTGTAACCCGGATGTAAGACAGTTGTCGGGACCGGAGAAGAAGTCTCTTATATCCGGGTTTCTCTTATATCCGGGTTTGGTCTATTTTGCTTAGGTAAGTATGGGAACACTTTGGGACCAGAGACAATCTCTCTTATATCCGGGTTTCTCTTATATCCAGGTCTCTTATATCCGGGTGACACTGTATAAGATATGTAGATAAACAGTGTTGATAGCAGATACAGAAAGGAAAATACAAAATCTCCTGCAGAAGGTAGCGAAGGAAAGCGCGAAGAAAGGACTGTAAAAACTGAGGGAAAGAAAGAAAGACAGACAGAGAGAGAGAAAGAGAGAGAGAAACTAATGAATTGTACAGGTTCGTAAGTCAAATAGACAAGTTATATTCAAAGTCAATTTCTAAGACATCCGGGTTGGTCCGAAAGTCTTGTCACCCCCTACCAGAACGTAATGACAACAAGAGAAGAACAAGTTATAAAATAATACAAGGCAGGATTCAGTTTATTCAATGCCATTGACGCTGTCACACGTCGAGACGGTCTGTATGAACACCATCATTTTCGTGTTAGCCAAATGAAATATGAATTTTATATTGCGTAGATATGACAAAACTACCGGACCACCCTGAAAATTATTTCATCTAGGGGTGACTTTCGGACCTTCGTGTACATTACGAGAAAGGCTGAAGAACATTCCAGCTGAAAGTTTGAATTAAACGCTACAAAACCCCGAAAACTCCGAGCTATATATAACGGAACGGCAGGAAGAATGCAAAGGCTACAATTTTTAAATAAAACATTGAAAAATAATATCGCCCACTCCCAGAAAGTAGCCATTTTTAGACCGAAATTTTCGATATTAACATTTGCAATTACAAAGAATTTATGGAAATTATAAGAAATCAATCCAATTTAAATGTTCAGTGCTTCCCTCCAAACTTCAAAACGATAAAAGAAAATAATTTGTTATTTGAAAAAAATATTGACCAACCATTTGTAGAGTTCGTTTAATTGGAGAAGCAGCAAATATCGATCATATTGATTTGAAGAGGATAACTAACGCTTGATTGAAAATGTCATTCTCTGGGTCCTCTCTCTCCCTCTCTCTCAATCTGTTCCTATCTATCTATCTATCTATCTATCTATCTATCTAAGTCTGTTCATATGTATCTGCCTGTCTATCTATCTATCTATCTATCTATCTATCTATCTATCTATTTCAGTCTGTTCATATCTATCTATCTATCTATCTATCTATCTATATATATATATATATATATATATATATATATAGATAGATAGATAGATAGATAGATAGATCATGAATAGACTGATATAGATAGACAAACATAGATAGATAGATAGATAGATAGATAGATAGATAGATAGATAATCAACATCTATATGTTTGTCTACCCATATCAGTTTATTCATTATCTATGTATCTATATCTATATATATATATATATATATATCTATCTATCTATCTATATATATATATATATATATATATATTCATTATCTATCTATCTACATATATATATGTGTGTGTGTGTGCGTGTGTGTGTGTGTGTGTGTGTGAAAAGTGTATATAAATATAAATAAATATATATATGTATAATTATTTATATATTATATGCGCGGTACTTATTAGAAAGTGCTCAATATCAGAGATAGAGCTAACATATTTGTTGGATAGATGTGAGTTTGTGACCCTGGGTTTCACGCTTTAGCGATCGTCAGACAAACGCTGACGATCGCTAAAGAGTGAAACCTAGGTCACAAACTCACATCTATCCAACCAAATATATATATATATATATATATATATATATATATATATATATATATATATATATATATATATATCAGTTTATTCATAACTATCAATTGCTGTCTGATCAGACCTATCTTAGATTGGTTTATTCATATCTATATATTTATCTGAGTCTATTCAGATCAGACTATGTTAGTCTGTTCATATCTATCTATCTATCTATCTATCTATCTATCTATCTATCTATCTATCTCACTCTGTTCGTATCTATCTAAATCAGTTCAAATCCATATACATATCTATCTCAATCGGTTCATATCTATCTATCTATCTATCTATCTATCTATCTATATCTATCAATCTAAATCGGTTCATATCTAGCTATCTAGCTCTGTATACTCTATATATACGTATATATCGGGTTGCTAAATTGATCGAAACGTACTGATAGCTTTATTTAATAACATATGCATAGGAAATGATTGAACGCACCTGCCCCTTCATCACACACATACAGACAAACCTTGCAATGTGTGTTCTCGTCTACCATCCAGGTTCACTAAATTGAATGCACAAGTGGGCATTTAAATAGAATCCCTTTTTTTCTTCTTTTTTTAAAATCATTTTAATGATAAGGAAGACATGTAAAATTTCCAAGCAAAGATTTCCTATGTAAAAGAAATGGACTGTGTCTTGAGAACTGAACGCTTGTCCCGTTTCCTTTTCAATCTTGAAAATATTTTTTTTTCTCTTTTTACTAAAATTTAATTGGACACTCAGAACGATCCTCTTTTTATTCCTTATCGGCTCCTTCAAATTCGTATCTTCCGATTTTATTCTCAGAAAAAAAAATACTAAGATTCCCGACAAACTATGTAATTTGTTTTACGGCATATCAACATATGTATTTGTATTACGGTATATCAACATCAATGGCTTGTTTAATTGTGACAAGGTTTGTTTTGTTTTGTTTTACGGCATATCAGCCCCAATGGGTTATTTAATGCCTACAAGGTTTGGTATGTTTTCTTTTCTTTTACGGAATATCAATCTCAGTGGTTTCTTTAATGCTGAAAGGTTTGGTTTGGTTTCTGTGTTCTATTTTACGGCATATCAACTTCAATGGGTTATTTAATGTCGACAAGGTTCAGTTTGTTTTGCTTTGTTTTAAGGCATATCAACCTCAATGGGTTATTTAATGCCTACAAGGTTTAGTTTGTTTTGTTTTGTTTTAAGGCATATCAACCTCAATGGGTTATTTAATGCCTACAAGGTTTAGTTTGTTTTGCTTTGTTTTAAGGCATATCAACCTCAATGGGTTATTTAATGCCTACAAGGTTTAGTTTGTTTTGTTTTGTTTTACGGCATGTCAAGCTCACTGGGTTATTTAGTTCTGACAAGGTTTGGTTTGGTTTGTTTTACAGTATATTGAACTCAATAGTTTATCCAATGCCGACAAAGTTTGGTTTGGTTTGATATTTTTTTACGGCATATTAATATCAATAGGTTATTTAATTCTAACATACTTAACATCAGGAAGATGTCTGGGTGCACATAATGAGGAAAGTGGGCCTGGAAAATTTGATACTCGCAGAGAAGATTGAAGACAAGAGAACCAGAGCCCTTGTCGCCGGATGTAGTTTATCGTCTTACCCAGGAAGAAATATAAAAATAAGACGTCTCTTTCCAATACTAAAATGATATTTGAGGCAGTTAAACGTCGAATTAAAAACAAATCTATTAATTCTTTAGAAATACTTCGAAATGTGTGGTAATTAAGGGGGATCTGTTTATTACTTTAGAACAATTAAAGACTGACCTCTCAGTTCATAGTTTAGCAATGCTGGTTAAAAATGCATATTTTGCTAAGTGCATATAAATGTTATTTCCCTGCGCAGCTTGTGTAGAAATGACAGTATCTTGTATTAGAAACAATAAAAAACTGTTTTTCTTGTGTTCCTTCTGTCTTTGAGTTCTTAGAAGACTTCTTTATTTTTCCATTTTTTTTATTTCCTTTTTTTTTTTTTGTTTTTGTGTTTGATATTTCTTTTTGCATGCAACTTTCTCAAGTACTTTGAACGATAAAAAGAGAAATGTCTAGATCTGGTGACAGACGAAGCGTCTCATCTGCACGGGGAGTTCGATTTTTCAAAGGTGTCAATATATGGCCGGGAAATAGGGATTGGGTGTGGGGGAGGGCGGTTTACTGGAGGACACAGGTGCAAATTGTTAACCTTTGATGATGTAATTGTTTACCAGAGATGGGCAGAAAGAGGGTTTCATCGATCTAAAAGAAAAAATGTTTTACCAGAAGATTTTATTGAGGGGCGTCGAGAGAAAATATCTGCCTGTATTAAAAGTGTTTTCGTTTTTTAAAAAACTTGCGATAGTTAGACAGAGTGGGATAGATAGATATGAACAGGATGAGATAGATAGATAGATAGATAGATAGATAGATAGATAGATAGATAGATAGATATGAATGGACAAACATAGATAGATAGATAGATAGATAGATATGAACAGTCTATAGACAGTTATGAATGGACAAACATAGATAGATATATAGATAGATAGATAGATAGATAGATAGATAGATAGATAGATAGATATGATTAAGGAATTGAGACGAAAATGCACAGACATGTGTGTATGTGTGTAATGAAAATATCCCTAAATATTTACGGATATATAGGTAGATTAAAGGAATTTGATAGATAGATAGATAGATAGATAGATAGATAGATAGATAGATAGATAGATAGATATGAACAGTCTATAGACAGTTATGAATGGACAAACATAGATAGATAGATAGATAGATAGATAGATAGATAGATAGATAGATATGAACAGTTTATAGATAGTTATGAATGGACAAACATAGATAGATAGATAGATAGATAGATAGATAGATAGATAGATATGATTAAGGAATTGAGACGAGAATGCACAGGCATGTGTGTAATGAAAATATCCCTAAATATTTACGAATATACAGGCAGATTAAAGGAATTTGATAGATAGATAGATAGATAGATAGATAGATAGATAGATAGATAGATAGATAGATAGATGAAGAGATTGAGATAGATAGATAGATAGATAGATAGATAGATAGATAGATATCAATGGACAGACACTTGTGAGTGAAATTGAATAGATGGAACTATTTGGGACCCGTTGATGGTTGCGGAAGCACAAAGTCCCAAGTCATCGTGACCGAGAGTTTGAGTGTGCTGGCTTTGTTCAGACTGTTGATCACGCCAGATACAGTGAACTCTCCCAGAAACTATAGGTAGGCCCTGTGGGCATTGAAGAAACACAAAGGTGCCTGAGTAGGCGTCTTCAATGGGGAATTGCTAGCCGCTCATGCTGATACGAGCGGCCTGTCATTACTTAATTCTGCAAGGAATGCTAGAAAGATATACTGGAGAAACCTAAAAAGGTTTAACTAAAATATTATATGAAGACAAATATGACATTAAAAAAAAAAAACCAAAAAAACGCATTATTTGCTCACTGTAAAGAGACTGATCACAATTTGGACATTAAAAAAATGCTACTCTGATTAAAAGAGAAAAGAATTCACTACAATGTAAATGTATAGAAAGTGCTTTAATCACAAGATCATCCGTAGTAAATATGCGTCCAGTTTCTTACCATGTTTCACCATTCTTGGCAGATTATCACATTGTGGCATATTTGATAATATAAGTAATGGAACCATAAACAAAAATAATCGAAATGCAGTTGGATAGATTATATGCTCAAAATACATTGTTAAACAAAAACAAAACCCAAAAGACATTATTAAATATATATATATTGATACCAACGACTTTCCATACTTAATACTTCTCGTTTTCACTCTCGCGTGGTCATGTGTGACGTCATGAACAACGGTGCGATTTTCGCATCCAGCGTCTCGTATGCACGAGTTTGTCGTTGCTTGGAAATCCTCCATGCAAACAACAACAAACTATCATTATTGTTTTGTCCGTGTATTGTTTAATATATTGAAATGTAATTGTCATCTTTGATAATGGCTTATGTAAGCCGAAAGCTTAGATAGGATTAAAAAATATGAATTAATATTGAAATTTTCTTTCTTCTTTTAATGATAATGTTATTAAGCTTATCAAACGATATGAAAAGAATTTACATTACATTACCCTTCGATTATATATATATATATATATATATATATATATATATATATATATATATATATAGATATAGGCAGATGTTAGACTCCAGGGGAGCAACATATTGCATCTTCTTAGCCTCAGGTTTTTCCCTGACTCGGTCCCATACTTTTACTGTTGAAATAGTTAAATGCAACCGCAACAGTTTCTTTTCACGTAGGTGAAAATGGTCATTTACTAAAGGTATCTTAATTGTATTTATAAAAAAGTATATATGTATATTGTGTTGGCTCATATTGTATTTATTCAGAGTACTTTCGACAATTTTTGTCCTTCACAACCATGAACACTAAATACTTACTCTATATTTAACAATACCGTGATGATGACATTATGCTATGTCGAAAGTACTCGGAATAAATTACAATATAAGCCAACACTGTGTTGCGAATATGAAAAAATCCTATCGAAAATAAGTAGACAGAAATTAAAGCTAATCTAAATTATTTAACGAGAGTCGTCTGAATGAAAACATGCTGCCATAATATACGCATTTCAAATATATATATATATATATTCCAAAATTCGCTTGAAAATGAAACAGAACTAATGCTTTTAATTTAATTATATTAATAAATTTGATCTTTTTAGCTTCCATCTTTGAAACATGGTTATTATTGTGTAGCGAAAAAAAACATATTTTCAATCAGTTAACTTATAACATTATTGTAAAAAAATGTTCAAAGCAGGCCTTATCATAACACTATTCCGTCTGTACCTTTTCTTTTACTTCTAGTAGCTCTTTTGCGTCTTAGTGGCATTATCGCCTTGATTGGGGTGAACTGTTCAAAAAAGAAAGTGCTGGATTCAGTTTACCACTGTGGATTGAATAAACGGTTCGTATCAAAATTCTCAGAAAAAAATGAGAGATACCTGATAAAAAATATATATATCGGAGAATAGAACTACCAAAAGATTGTGGGATGCGTTTGTTAGCCCGAATACAAAGTCATACAATAATAGCGAGATTTCATATCATGAAACCTTTGGACTGTGACATTTTAACTCTGAACACCACAGCGTCAACAAGGAAAGAAACGCAGATACAGACTTGGATAAAAAATAATTCTGGCGCAAGCAAATTCTTCGTGGTTGTTAATAAAACAAAATCGTTGCTTGAAATTTGTCGAACGGGAAAAGAAGTCAGTGTGCCACCTCGCCCATTTGAAAAGGTTATCGCGGGGAAAATCAAATAATTACTTCGGAGCCATCAACAAGCAACGATTTATTTTTGGGAAATAAGTTAACGGAGTTGCGTGGTGTAATGGATAGCAGTTCGAAACCAGAAATCGGGGAGCCGGGTTCGAATTCCATTACATTCACTTACGTGCTAATACCCTTGGGAAAGGTACGAATCCTCTTCTCTCCTCCAACTATGGGTAAAATAGCAGGACAGACCGGGTTCTATAGACTTTGATCGCAATTGGTCTACAGTAGAAAGAAATGGCAACAGGAAAAAATCTGCCTTGCCAGTCATGTATCGAAAATCTGCCTCGTCAGTCATGTATCGAAAGATACATGATCGCCTAAGCGTGTATCCATACATGGCACATAACTAACTTAGGAGACACAGTGGAGTAATTGATAGCGGCTCGGATTCTAGTTGAATCCATAACATCCACTTATGTGTTAAATACCATTGGGAAAGGTAGGCATCCTCTTCTCCCCCACACACCTAGCTATGGGTAAATGACAGGACAGACCGGGTTCTATAGACTTCGATAGCAACTTGGACCGGGTTCTATAGACTTGGATAGCAACTGATCTACCGCAGAAAGAAGTGGCAACCTACTGCTGGAAAAAATCTGCTTCGTCAGTCATGTATCGAAAGTCATGTATCACGCATGGCACATAACTGACTGAATGGAGGCACGGTGGGGTAATGGATAGCGGCTTGGATTAAGGAATCGGAAAGCCGAGTTCGAATTCCAGTCGAATCCATTACATTCACTTACGTGTTAATACCCTTGGGAAAGGTATGAATCCTCTTCTTCTCTCCCCAGCTATGGGTAAATAGCAGAATAGACTGCGTTCTATAGACATTGGTTGCAATCGGTCTATGAGAAAGAAAACTCTGAATTCAAATCGGACAGGATTTGGACTCCATCATGTTACCTTGCCCAAGAAATACCAATTATACTGCGTCTGCGTGGGCGTAATGGTTAGCAAGCTTGTCTCGCTAAAACAATTACAAATGAGTAGTGATTTCGATCCACACTGGGTGCCCCTCACTTTTAGCCTTGTGCCACATCTAAGCGACGCTTGGAAAATCATTTGGGCACCTCGAGGCGGTGTAATGGTTAGCAAGCCTGTCTCGCTAGAACAATTACCACTGAGTAGTGAGTTCGATTCTCACTGGGTGCCCCTCACTTTCGGCCTTGTGCTACATCTAAGCTACGCTTTATACTGCGTTAGATGTTCTTCCTTGATGGGTCACGAGAATCGTAATCGTGATATGTTTAATCTTTGTTTCCTGTTTAGGTTTTGGTTTCTGATCGCTTCTAAATTCTTCAACCCTATACTTTTAACGTCCGCGTCCAAAATCTTAAATTTTATTTATTATTTATTTAGTTTTTACCCTAAATTGGAGTAGACGGTTTGACCGGTTCACACTCCTCCCCGGTCTTTTGAACAGGAGTAGAGCTGTATCCATTTTGTCCTGTTTAGAATTAGGTTTCCGCCTCCTTCTAAAGTCCACTTCAAAGTAGAGATGTGTGGGTGGTGTAATGGATAGTGATTCGAAACCAGTAATCGAGGAGCCGAGTTCGAATTCCAGGTCGAGTTCCGACGAAATAAACTAATCTAGTTTCTTGTGAGGTTGCGCTGAGAATCGATTTCGGTTCCATTAACATTCGGGAAAATACCGTTTGGGAAAAATATTAAACCATCTTTTTACGCTCTTTGTATTAAATGGTGACTGGACCTACAGCCTTGGTTGCTGACCAGTCTAGGAGAAAGACAACACTGAATTTAAAGCCTTATTCAGTCCTGGAAAGACATATCGCATGCAGCAAACTAAAAGACTGTAGGATTTAAAATGACCCCAGGATTCCAACCGCGGTCATTCAGTGAATTAGAAGCAATATGGATTGACAAGAACTTTGTGTCATTTTCCAACCGACTCTTACAAAGACAAACGCAGTAGGGAATCGATGACGGGAATCGGTTTCTGGCTTCTAGTCTTGAATCTGTAAATGACCGGCGAATTTAGTCATCAACAGCATCATCATAAAGGAAGTGATCATTAAAGAACTTGGGTACGTGAGAAAAACTGATGATATATATATATACATATAAAGACATTTTTATGTTTATACATTCTTTTTATAGACACAAATATTTAAGTAAATGTTCTGTTTTTATAATTAACAGTATTAAACAACATTTACTGGCCTGAATGTCCGAAAAATTTTCATAGAAATTATTTGTCCTCCAACAGGAATCGAACCTGTATCCTATACAGTCATATAGCCTGACGTGCCTTTAACCGATTTGGCCACAGAGGAGCGTTCGGCAAGCAAGGTCGAATTTACTGCCTTTAAACTTCAATCTTCCATGAATCTCCCACGTACATTCATATCTGCTCAAAGCGTATCCAAATGTAAACAAATGACGTCACACATTATGAAATGGACAAAGTCCGACAATTATAAGACATATTAATCTTTATACATTCTTTTTATAGATACAATATATATAGAAAGAAAGAATGAAAAGAAAGATATATAATCCGGCGTTCTTATTGGTATTTTTATCTTTACAAAATAGTGCTCAATGTAAATTTACAGAGCATAAATATTATAAATTAACTGATTTAAAATATGTTTCTTCGCTACACAGTAATAACCATGTTTCAAAAATGGAAGCTAAAAACTTGAAGAGAAAACGGAACTAATGATTTTAATTTAATTATATAATTAAATTTAATGTTTTTAGTTTCCATTTTTGAAACATGGCTATTACTGTGTAGCGAAAAAACATTTTTAAATCAGTTAATTTATAATATATATATATATATATATATATTTATGGGTAATAACCCGTCTGTAAATAATCCAAGTGAATCCTAATAATATAAAATGTTAAAACTGCTCCACAAAAAGAGCTCAATGTATTTCTTATAACAGAGCATATAAATTACATAGAAAAAAATCCAAAGTTACCTCATTCAAATAGCTATTTCAACCCACAAGATTTACTTGTCAACTCATATCTCTAAGTTAACAAGACCAACAGGTACATCTTGAGCGTCGAAATACCTATTTGAATGAGATAACTTTGGATTTTCATACTATGTAAGAGTTCTCATGTTTCAAAACAAGAGCCGAAAACTTATTTGAATTTAATTGAATTAAAGTACCAAGCTCTGTTCCATCTTCAAGCGAAATTTTTTTGGGAATAACTAATTCCTCAAATTTACGCGTTTTATATGGTCATTATTAAAATTAAATTTACTATGGTAACGGTTAGAGAAATTGTTTAAAGAAAAGGAGCGTATGGTTTAATAATTTGTATAAATATCTCAGTTACATTCACAGACGTCAAGTCAGGGTAAGGTTGGGGTGTTTAAATTTAAAGCGGAAGATGACATCGTCTAGTCTGGTTAAGTGTCTATGGAGATTTATTATTTTTTTTATTTTTATTTTTTTCTGAATTATTTTGTGTGCACAAAAAACTCATAATTCGCTAACATATACATGCATATATATTTGTGTGTGTGTGTGTTAGAAAAAACACTGTGCTAATGTCGAAGTACTCGCAATAAAGGATTGACCGTGAATATGACAGGATCATATTTAAAATAAGTAAACAAAATTTGTTTAAATTGTTCAATTGGACATGTCTTAATGAAAACATGGTGCAAAAATATACGCAGTACATACATATATATATATACATACACAAAACACTCGCACACACATATATATATATATAAAACAACTATATAAATATACATATACATATATTTAAATTGTGTGTATTTAGGCAGCATTTTTATCATTGATGCATGTTTCATTAAATAATATAGACAAGTTTTGTCTATTTACAAAAAAAGAATTTACATACAATAAATAGACAAAACTTGTCTTATATATATATATATATGTATATATATATATATATATATAACTTTGGACTTGAAATGAGAATTATAAAGAAAAGAACATCGAGAAGGTCTGTATGAACACCATCATTTTCGTGTCAGATATCTGAAATAGAAAATTATATAGAGGTGACTAGACTTTCGAGCCTCCCAGTATGTTACCGATTTTTCCTACCTTGTCAATATATATATATATATATATATATATATATATGAAATACTACATGCTATAGGGTGGTCCGAAAGTCTTGTCACCCCTACCAAAAATTTACAGAGAACTATTGAACAAGATGTAATACAATAATCGAAAGCACCTGGCTGGATTCAGTTTATTCACTTTCATTGGCGCCCCCCTCTCCCGACACACACACATCGAGAAGGTCTGTATGAACTGTAGGAGCTCTTGTCAACCATCTGAAATCGAAAACTATGTTGTTTTGGGGTGACAAAACTTTCGGACCACCCTGTGTATATATATATATATATATATATATATATATATATATATATATATATATATATATATAAATATATAATATTAGTGGTAAAAATACACGTACATATAAATTTGTATTAAAAAAAAAAATTATTCCAAGTGGATAGAATCCAGGTAGAACTCAATGTCCAGGACAGAGTAAGGATATAATAAAAAGGCTTAAACACTAATATTCCATGGTCATAATTTATTCCATTGGAATCGTAAATACGATCCAATTCATCAGACCTACAAATTTATGAAAAACTTGGTAATCCGTATGGGTAGTCCCAAGAAGGATGAAATCCTGAGAGCTCAATGTAAATCCAGAGCTAATTTTTTTGTGGGGAGTGGGGAGTGTTATCTGATGATCCGGCGTCCTTTAAAAGGGATCTGGTGAAATAAATTATTATAATGGAACCTTAAAGTGGTCTGTTTTTCTTTATATATATATATATATATATATATATATATATATATATATATATATATATATATATATATGCTGTATGGATATAGATGTGGATACAGACAGCCGAATACAGACATGAACAGGCCAGATTTTAATTGTTCCGCCAACCATGACAACAATTTTATTTTCAACACTTAAGCTCCATGCATAGCAGAGAAGAAGTTACAATCTCGGAACGTGATGTAAGAAAAGCAATTGGGTTTCCGATTTTTAAAGAAAGTGAAAAAAACAAAATGGCTGCTGGCAATGTCGAAATGAAGGCGAGAAAAAGTAAGAATTTCGCAGGGAGAATGAAGTTGCGCAAAATAAAAAAAAATACAAAAAGATTTGGCAAGGAAGTGGCACTTATGCAGTTCTTGTAAAAAGAACGAAAGAGGCGGTTAAAAAAAAAGGCAACAATAATGGTGATTTGAACAGAATAAGTTCTTTTGGCTTTGTTCTCCCGAGAAATGAACCCACTATGGACAATCGAACAAGAATTTACACAAGAACACCTGGCTTTGTCATTTTTGCATTAATATTTTCCTACAGAAACTTTCTTGAATAGCCATTTTAAACTACCAACTCATATATATATATATATATATATATATGTGTGTGTGTGTGTGTGTGTGTGTGTGTGTGTGTGTGTGTGTGTGTGTGTGTGTGTGTGTGTGTGTGTAAAGGGTGTAAATTGTGCAAGTCGTGTAACAGAAAAATTGTCCAGTTGTTAGATTAAGCTTTGAAACATTGTAGCTTAGTAATGACTAGCAGGAGAGCCCGGCGTTGTCCGGGGATGTAACAGTAAGAGATAGATCAAGTATCGACCATCATAAAGACTGAAAAATAAAATTGACAAAGATTATTGTTTAAGGTTGACGGACACGCATGTCTTAATTAGTTTTTGTTTTTTGTTTTTTATACGAATTGGTCAAACTCAAACAAAAACATTGTTTTCAATTGTTATGAGTCTACCGATTGAATAGAATTTTATTATAAACAATTGTCTTGTAAATGGAATTTTGAAAGCATTCTGAATGTAAAAATAAAGAAAAAAGTGTGCAAGACAATAAGAAACACTGCCAAAAAAAAAGTTTTGTAGGAAATATGATCCCATATATAAACGAACACACACAACCAACCTGGGTTTTATAATAAGTATAACTCGATAACTCGATATGAGTTGCCCCCCTTTCATTCTGGCGACAGAATCGTGTTTTATCGTGTTTTCAAATTGATTTCATACAAAAACAATTGTGTTTTTCCAATTTTTGGCGCTGTCAGAACCACCGCAAGGTAATTTTACGTAGTCCTGTGAAGTTTTGTTCAAATCGGTTGAAAAATGTAGGAAATCCGATCACTCATGTCATCCTGAGAAAGCTCTATGTGCCGTTCAATAGATATGTTATTTCAATCCTCGGGTCGAATGGTAGGGACAAACATCTTGACAGGACACGGAATATAAAGAAGAAGCTTATCGCTTGACTATTCTCCTAAACAGGAAGAAATCAACAATTGATCCGCGGTCTAATAACAAATGATCAACGCCCCAGTAACAAATGATCAGCGTCCCAGTAACAAATGATCGGTCGCCCGGCAACGAATGATCCGCGGCCCAGTAACAAATGATCGGTCGCCCGGTAACGAATGATCCGCGGCCCGGTAACAAATGATCGGCGGCCCGGTAACAAATGATCGGCGGCCCATTAACGAATGATCTGGAGCCCGGTAACAAATGATCCACGGCCCAATAACGAATGATCCGCGGCCCGGTAACCAATGATCAGCATCCCGGTAATAAATGATCGGCGGCCGGTAACGAATGATCAGCGGCCCGGTAACCAATGATCCGCGGTCCAGTGACAAATGATCCGCCATCCGCCCGGTAATAACGAATGATCAGCGTCCCAGTAACGAATGATCAGCGGCCCGGTAACGTATGATCCGCAACTCGGTACCGAATGATCTGCGGTCCGGTAATAAATGATCAGCGGCCCGATAACAAATTATCAGCGGCCTGATAACGAATGATCAGCGGCCCAATAACGAATGATCCGCGGCCCGGTAACCAATGATCAGCATCCCGGTAATAAATGATCGGCGGCCGGTAACGAATGATCAGCGGCCCGGTAACGAATGATCCGCGGCCCAGTGACAAATGATCCGCGACTCGTTAACGAATGATCCGCCATCCGCCCGGTAATAAATAATCCGCGGCTCGGTAACAAATGATCAGCGACCCGATAACAACTGATCAGCGGCCCATTAACAAATGATCCGCCACTCGGTAACGAATGATCCGCCATCCTGGTAACAAGTGATCCGTGACTCGGTAACCAATGAACAGTGGCCCGTTAACAAATGATCCGCGACTCGATAACAAAGGATCCGTGACCCGGTAACAAATGATCCGCTACCCTTCAGATTATGGCTCTCCACAATTTCCTATAGCAATTAATAAATTTTCTTTTTTGTCCTAAATCTTCTCCTGCCGTCCATTTACTAAATAGGTTCTGCGTTGTTTTCCTCTATCCCTCTTGCCTTCATTTTGTCCTGTGGGTATCATATTTTCCAAGCACTCTTTCCTCATCATGTCTCTTAGAAATTTCAATTGTCTGTTTCTGATGTTAAGGTTCCTTTTTGTTACTCTAAAACTTCGTTGTTGCTCACATGTTAGAGGAGATCGTCCAGTATTCACTGCCATATAGGAGGACAGATATCCCGTCACAGTTTAGTGCTTTTGTTTCTTTGTTTCTAGAGAGTTTTTTTTCCTGATTTTTAATACTTTGCTTAGGTTTTGGAAGGTATCTTTGACTAAACCAATGAGCCTCCAAATATTTAGTGTCATCCTTTCTGTCTACTGTTAAAAAAACTTCCCAGATATTTAAATTTCCGCACTTTTTTATTTTACTATCTTTGATTTACAATTCGCAAGTCGCGTTCATCCCTTTGCTAACAACCATGCATTTTGTCTTCTTGCAGTTGATGCTTAGTCCTTTCTTCTCGCTTTCTTTTACTGTCATCTGTAGGAGTTTTTTTGTAGTTTTCTTTCTGTGTCTGCTATCAATACTGTGTTTTCTGCATATCTTATATTGTTAAGATTGTGGCTACTAATAATGTATCCTCTTGGAATTGCCTTACTATATAAGTTAACCGAGTCTGGTGAATATAAGCACGAGTTACGTAAGAAGAATGAACTATAAGTTATCAAATGGGCAATGGGATGAGAACAATCTATTGCCATTGATTAAATAAAGTGTTTGCTTCGAAATTACCAGGTTATGAACACAGACAACTGAAAACCGAGAAAATGCAAATAATAGCTATTTCCCTCTTTTTCAGGACGATTATGGCTCTCCATAATTTCCTGTACTTCGTAGCACTTAATAAATTTTCTTATTTTAATCTGTCCTGTCAGATTTTCCAAGCCTTCCTTCCACATTATATGCCATAGAAACCTCAACCGTTTCTCCCTGATGTTAATTATAAATTTCCATTTTGTTTCCATTTTCTCTAAAACTTCGTCCTTACTCACATGTTCAGTCCATGGTATCCTCAGCATCCTTCTGTACAACCACATTTCAGTTTTTTTCAAGTCTCGCCTTCATCTCTGAGGAGATTGTCCAGCACTCACTGTCATACATGAGGATAGATATTACGTAACAGTTTAGTACTCTTTACCTTGTTTCTAGCGAATTTTTCCTATTTCTTAATACTCTGCTTAGCTTTTGGAAGGCATCTTTGGCTATCCAAATGTGCCTTCGGATTTCGGTATCACACTTTCTGTCCTCTGTTAAAACCCTTCCCAGATATTTAAATTTACACACTTGTTTGCACTTTGGGCTCATCCTCTATTTAATCTTCTATTCTCACTTACCTTTATGCAATCATAGCTCCCCACAACTTCCTGTCCCTTGTAGCTCTTCATAAACTTTCTTTTTGTTATTTCTCCTTAGCCCTGTTCCGACATCCATTTATTCAAGCTCATTAAGCATGTTATCTATTGTTTTCATCTCCCCCTCTTGCCCTCTATCTGCCCTGTGAGTATCAGATTTTCCAAACCCTCCTTCCTCATTATATGCCCTAGAAACCTCAACTGTCTCTTCCTGATGTTAATTATAAGTTTCCTTTTTGTTTCTTTTTTCTCTAAAACTTCGTCATTGATCATATGTTCGGGCCAAGGTATCCTCAGCATCCTTCTGTAGAACTACACTTCATCTTTGAAGAGATCATCCAGCACTCACCGACATATAGGATGCACATATCACGTAGCGATTTAGTACACGTTTCCTTGTTTCTAGAGAAGTTTTCCTATTTCTTAGTACTCTGCTTAGCTTTTGGAAGGCATCTTTCGTTCTTTCGGTGGCACTGTTTCTGTCCTCTGTTAAAACCCTTCCCAGATATTCAAATTTCCGCACTTGTTTGATTTTGGTATCTCCGACTCGCACTTTGGGCTCATTCTTTTGCTAACAACCATGAATTCTGTCTTCTTGCAGTTAGTGTTTGATCCTCTATTCTCACTTACCTTTATGCGATCATAGCTCTCCACAACTTCCTGTCACTTGTAGCTCTTAATAAACTTTTTTCTGTTATTTCTCCTTGACCCTGTTCCGCCATCCATTTATTCAAGCTCATTATGTTATCCGTTATTTTCCTCTGCCCTTCTTGCCCTCTATCTGTCCCGTGAGTATCAGATTTTCCAAGCCTTCTTTCCTCATTATATGCCCCAGACACCTCAACTGCCTCTACCTGGTGTTAAGTATACATTTCCTTTTTGTTTCCTTTTTCTTTAAAACTTTGTCATTGCTCATATGTTCGGGCAAGGGTGTCCTCAGCATCCTTCTGTAGAAACACACTTTATCTTTGAAGAGATCGTCCAGTATTCACTGACACACAGGAGGACACATATCACGTACGAGTTTAGTACTCCTCTCTTCCTTAATTGTAGAGACATTTTCCTATTTCTTAATACTCTGCTTAGCTTTTGGAAGGCATCTTTCGCTCTGCCAATACGCCTCCGGATTTTGGTGGCACTGTCCTCTGTTAAAACACTTCCCAGATATTTAAATTTCCACACTTTTTTTGATTTTAGTATCTCCGATTCGCACTTTGGTGAATTCTGTCTTCTTGCAATTGATGCTTAGTCCTTTCTTCTCGCTTTCCTTCACTCCCTTCTGTAGAAGGTTTTTGTCATTTTTTTCCGTGTCTGCTATCAACACTGTGTTATCTGTATATCTTATGTTGTTAAGATTGTGTCTACCAATAATGAAACCTTTTTAAGATTTCTAGTTCTCTCAGAATCGCCTCGTTGTATAGGTTGACTGAGTCCGGTGAATACAAGCACGAATTATATAAGAAGAATGAACTATGAGTTACCAAATGGACAATGGAATAAGAACAATCTATTGCCGTTTATTAAATAAAGGGTTCGCTTCGAAATTACCAGAAGCTTATGAACACCGACAGACAACTGAAACCCGAGAAAATGCAAATAATAGCTATTTCCCTTTTTTTTTTCTTTTTTTACGGACTGTTATCTTTTTCTTTGTTGTTTTGAAAATCACAGCAGTTCGGGCAATATTTTTTGAGCATTCCGCGCGTGTATCATTCATTCGACAATTTTTCTGCCTATTTTTGTTTTTTTTTTCTTTTCTGTCGATTGTTATGGAGTCGAACGCGAAAGACTTGCTTAGACTTAGACAATAGGAATTCAGTGGTTATTCGCCATTTGTATTGTGAATAGATGAACAGGCATAGTGAGTAAAGAGTTGGATAAAAGATTGTGTAAGAACACCCAGGAGTGAATCCGGAGTTATTCAGGGTGCTGTGGAGGGCTAGAGCTGTATTCAGATAGACAAACAGAAGTGTCGTTATGGTTTGCTAGAAAAGAGCTTCTCTTCCCCCTCCTTCTTGTTTTTCTTCTCTTCTTAATACTACTACTATTACTCGTACTCCTCCTTCTTCATCATCATATTATTATCCTTCGCCCTGTTCTTCTTCTCCTCTTTCTTCTTCTACTGTTTCTTCTGCTCTTCCTTCACCCCTATTTCCTACACTCCTGCTCATCCTTCTTCACCCTTCTCTTCCCCTCATCCTCTTCCTTCTTCTTACCCTCCTCTTTCTCCTCCTCCTCCTTTTTCGCGTCTTTCTTCTCCTCATCCGTTTTCTTTTCTTCTTCTTTTTGCTTCTACTCCCCTCCTTCTTCTCCTCCCCTTCTACTTCTTCTTCTTCTTCTCGACCTTCTCCTACTCCTTATTCTCCTCCTCCTCCTTCTTCACCCTTCTCTTCCCCTCATCCTCTTCCTACTTCTTCCCCTTCTCTTTCTCCTCCTCCTTTTTCTTGTCCTTCTTCTCCGTTTTCTTCTCTTCCTCCTCTTTTTGCTTCTTCTTCTCCCCTCCTTCTTCTCCTCCCCTTCTACTCCTTCTTCTTCTCCTCTTTTACTCCTCCTTCTTCTACTCTTTCTTCTTCTCCTTCTCGACCTTCTCCTACTCCTTATTCTCCTCCTCCTTCTTCCCCCATCCTTTTTGTCCTCCTTCTCTTCTTTTACTCGTCTTTCTTCACCTCAGCCTTTTCTTCTCGTCCTCCTCCTTTTGCTTCTTATCCTCTTCTTCTTCTTCTTCTTCTTCTTCCTTTTTTCTTTCTCGCCGTCTTCCTCCTCCGCATCTTTCTTCTTTTTTTTTTCTTCTCTTCCTCCTTATTCTTTTGTTCTCCTTCTCCTCCTTTTCCTCCTTCTCCTTCTTTTCTTTCTTCTTCTTTTTCGTCTTCTTTTTCTTCTCGTCTTTCTCTTCCTTATTCTTTTCTTCTTCTTCACCTTATTCTTTTCTTCTGCTCCTTCTTTTCCTCCTCCTCCTCCTTTTCCTCCTCCTCCTTTTCCTCCTCCTCCTCCTCTTTTCCTCCTCCTCCTCCCTTTTTCCTTCATTATGTGAGTACGTGTGCAGTAGCGTCTCTTTCGCCACGTTCACTCTTTATCCTCATCTCTTTGTCCCTGTTCTTTCCCTAAAACATATTCGATACTTACATCTTCCTTATATCCGATAAGTACTAAATTTTCAGCTTTCCAGCTTCCACTGTCATAAAGCAGACAAAATATTACACAGCAATTCAACACTTTTCCTTGTTTCCATCGACATTTTTCTAATGTCTTACCACTTCACCATTCCGATATATCTTCCAGTTTCTGTCCACCATTTCCCGTCGTCTGTCTCTTTCTAAACAGATATTTAAATGTCTACGCCTGCTTGATTCTAACGTCACTAATACGTTATTCATACCATGGACAGTGTCAGCGAGAATGCCCGAAGGCACTGACCTCCAACCTTTTTTATACCACGGACCAGTTTCATGCCGGACAATCTTTCTGCCGTCCGGTAATGGTACATATGTGTAATTTAAGCGCATTTCGATAAAGAGAGCAATAATAATCTATTTATTTATCTATTTATATGTTAATTTATTTATTTATTATTTAGCAATTTATTATAATTTATTTTTATTATTATTTATTGTTATTATTATTTTTTTATTATTTGTTGATTATTATTCATTATTTATTTATTTATTTATTATTATTTATTATTATTATTTATTTATCATTATTATTTATTTCTTATTATTATTTATTTATTATTATTATTTATTTCTTCTTCTTATTTATTTATTATTATTGTTTATTTATTATTATAATTTATTATTATTTATTATTATTATTATTTATTATTTATTTATTATTTTTATTTATTTGTTATTATTATTTATTTATTATTATTATTTATTTATTATTATTATTTATTTATTATTATTTATAATTTAGTTATTATTTTATTTATTTGTTATTATTATTTATTTGTCATTATTTTTATTTATTATTATTATTATTTATTATTATTATTGATTATTATTATTTATTGTTATTGTTTATTTATTATTATTATTTATTATTATTCATTATTATTATTATTATTATTTATTTATTTATTCATTATTATTATTTATTATTTATTTATTATTATTATTTATTTATTATTATTATTTATTTGTTATTATTATTTATTTATTATTACTATTTATTATTATTATTTATTATTATTATTTATTATTTATTTATTATTTTTTATTTATTTGTTATTATTATTTATTTATTATTATTATTTATTATTATTATTTATTTATTATTTATTATTTAGTTATTATTTTATTTATTATTATTATTATTTATTTATTATTACTATTTATTATTATTTATTTTATTATTTATTATTTAGTTATTATTTTATTTATTTGTTATTATTTTTATTTGTTATTATTATTTATTTATTATTATTATTATTTATTATTATTATTGATTATTATTATTTATTGTTATTGTTTATTTATTATTATTATTTATTATTATTCATTATTTATTATTATTATTATTATTTATTTATTATTATTATTTATTTTTTATTATTATTTATTTGTTATTATTGTTTATTTATTATTATTGTTTATTTATTATTATTGTTTATTTATTATTATTATTATTAATTATTATTTATTATTATTATTTATTATTTATTTATTATTATTATTTATTTAAAATTATTCATTATTCATTATTATTATTTATTATTATTATTCATTGTTATTATTTATTATTTATTATTATTATTTTTATTATTATTATTATTTATTTATTATTATTATTTATTTGTTATTATTATTATTATTTATTATTATTATTTATTATTATTATTTATTTATTATTATTATTTATTTATTATTATTATTATTATTATTTATTTAATATTATTATTTATTATTATTGTTTATTTATTATTATTATTTATTTATTGTTATGATTTATAATTCTTTATTATTATTCTGCAATTTATTATTAAAGGGAAGAAAAAGTGTATAAACTGTCATGTCTGGTCTCCAGCCCGATCACACATTTGCATGATTAGCTTTCCTGAATCAATACCTGAATCAATACCTGAATCAATACCTGAATCAATACCTATTATTGTCACATCAATGTTAATTCACCATAATATAGAATCAAGGTAGAATCGATGTAAAATTTACAAAAAAATTAGTTGAAAATTATTACAAATAAATAAAAATATAGATTAATTGGAAAATGTACTTACACTTATGATATACTGTGTGTAACAGCAAAATTGTCCAATTGTTAGATTAAGCTCTGATTAAAGATATCTTACTGGAATTCTCTGAGGTTTTTATAACCCTGTTGGACTCTACTTTGAGAAAAAAGAATGTATAATTATTCTCTAAGCTTAACAGAAAAATCGTGATCGAAATCGATCATAAACGAAAATGGCATGTTCATCATTAATTAATCAGAGCTTAGAATCGGAAGCTCATGAAGGACTGAAATAAATTTCATATATATATATATATATATATATATATATATATATATATATATATATATATATATATATATGTAAGCAAATATATGGATATAAATCCGACAGTATGAAAGAAAAATACAGAAAAACGAAAATCTGAATATGCATTTATGTAGTATTAATGTTAAAATAAAGTCGACTTTTTAATATTTTAATTTTTGGAAATCATCTTCGAATACGTTTTAACAACATCGCCCACGTGACGACTACGTGATCATATTTAAACAAAACGCTGATCTGTATAAAATTTCAGTTATCTGTGTGAATTAGTTGGGCTCTTATGTCCATCGTCTTTTGTGTTAAATTTTTTATAAGTTATAATGTTAATATTGTTTAAATGAAAATGTCCATGAAGATGGTCTTAAATAGACCGAAACGTCCGACGTCGACTTTATTTTAACATTAATACTACATAAATGCATATTCAGATTTTTGTTTTTTCTGTATTTTTCTTTCATATATATATATATATATATAGGTTAGAGAGGGAAAAGATTATCTAGAGTAAGTTGGAAAATGATTCTGTCGTAATATATATATATATTACCTATATATTACCTCAGAATCATTTTCCAACTTACTCAAGATAAACTTCTCCCTCACTAACCTTCTAATTTTAAATCCTGGGTTCACTATTTGCTTATGGCCGGGACCCAAACAGGTGCTACCACCCCGGTTTATACTGGACTTGCGGACAACAGCAATTAAGAGTTCAGTGATCGTACAAGAACCGCTGTTTCAACGTTTCAACCGCATCAATACTAGAAAGAGCGATAACAGTTAGTGGATTTGCAAAACCTATTTTCCTTAAATGTGTTTTGATTGATTGATTGATTGTTTACTCTGCTTAACGGCATATCAACTCCTCATGGGTCATTTAATGCCGAAATTTACATTTCTTCAGAGCTTGGAAGAAATAAAAATAGATTCAATGTTATTCTGCTTTCGCAGTTGAATACATGGTAGCTGATACTCAGCTTTTCTGCATAGGCACGTTTGTGTGAACCTGATTACTAGAGGGGGGGGTCTATGTGTGTTTTATGTTGTAGTTATATTTTGGAGTACAGTTTGATTTAAGAAATACTAGGATATTATACGAATGTCATGAAAGAGTTCTTTCATGTTGGTAACTTGTTAGTATTTTAACCGGATTTACTACCTGTAACAATTCTATGGGACTACACAATACACACTGACAGAACAATCAAGGCCAACCGGCCAGATATTGTTATTAAAGACCACAAACAAAAACGATGCCTCCTTATTGATATGGCAGTCCCTGCTGACTGCAATGTATCTTAGAAGATATTCAAAAAGCTGTCAAAATACAAGGACCTTGAAATAGAAATCGCGAAAATGTGGCATATGGGAACATCAACAATCCCTGTTGTAGTTGGAGCCCTAGGACTGGTTGGAAAAGATTGCAGTAGACTAATTGAAGGGATTCCTGGAAGTCCATGCCTCAAGGAGATACAAAAAATTGTTCTGACAAGTACAGCCCACACCATACGAAGGGCTTTATCTATTTAATTTTTTTTTTTTTTTTTTTTTTTTTTGTCAGAAAGTGTTATGACGCCATTTCTAACCTTAGGTCCCAAGGGACCCGGAAAGAAATGTAAACGCCAAAGAAATCAAAGAAAATAATAATAATAATAATAATAATAATAATAATAATAATACGGGAAGGAAATTACAAGGAAAAGTAATGAACACTGCCCAGACCCGGTTACAGAGTAGGACATGTAACGCTATTATGAGACTTTACAATACACACAGAACAATCAAAGCTAAGAATATACTAATAAAAGTGCTATCAATTAAATGACAATTTTCCTATAGGGCCTAAGGAACCTAATTTGGACTCGACTGTACAGGATATAAAGCAGGAAATATACACAAATAATAATAATAATAATAATAATAATAATAATAATAATAAGAAGAAGAAGAAGAAGAAGAAGAAAAAGTGCTATCAATTAAATGGCAATTTTCTTATAGGACCTAAGAACCATAATTTGAACTCGACTCTACAGGATACAAAGCAGGAAATATAATACACACTCATACTACTACTAATAATAATAATAATAATTTTACTTTTTTTATGTCTTCATTATATAAAAAATAAAAAAAGTAAAATTATTATTATTAAGCGTTCTTTCATGTTGCTAGTTTGGTATATTTTAAACTGATTTGCTACAATTTGTTAGTATATGCGTATTGTTGATACTTTTTTTTTCTTATGTAAAGATGTTTTGGCCCCAGGATAAAGCCCTGATTTCTTGGGAAAAATAGTGGAGTGTTTTTCCATTACCATGACCACTGTTTTGTATTCAGGATTTTCCTTCTTCTAGACTGGCTGCCATCAGAAGCTAGAGTCTCTCCCTTGCTGTTTTTAACCCCGTACCTGGGAATTTTTGGTCTTCCTAAAGTTATTAATTCGAAAATGAGCAGTTGCTCGTTTTTCTCATCAATAACCGTTACACCATACTCAGTCGTAAAATATTTGGATGCTTTTCAGAAAGAAACGGACCAATGAGAGTGGGACACGTAATACGACGCATGCGCACACACTAGCGACAGAAAGAAAAACAAGAAACGAAAAAATGCTGATGGATTTTCCATGTTTTGATGATAAATCTTGGAACGGTAGGAAGAATAAAGAATTATTCCAAGAAAAAAGAGGGGAAGGAACAGAAGGAATATGCGTAGCCCCGAGTTCTTCCTGCTGCATCTACAAAACAAAGCGAATTAGCGAAGTGGGTCAGATCAGGGTCAGGTATTATGAAAAGTAGGTCAGGGTGATAACGGTAGCAGGGCGGCTGTGGGGAGTATTACCCTGCAGGTGGGGGGGGGGGCATGTTTTGCTTGGGTTTGGAAAATGGAAAATGAGATAGGCGGGTGGTGCTTGAAGTGGTTTTCATTTTCTTGCAATACTGCAGCTCTGCATTTCAATCCCCTTTCTATTTTAATCTCCCTAGTTTGCCTTTTTTGTGTATCAGGCTGGATCTGCCTATCTGTTTGCTCATATTCTCTATTCTATCTATCTATATATATATATATATATATATATATATATATATATATATATATATATATAAATAGAGAACCGTGAGATATATAATCCGGTGTTCTTATAGATATTTTATTTTTACAAAATAGTGCTCAATGTAAATTTACAGAGCATTAATATTATAAATTAATTGATTTAAAATATGTGTTTTCGCTACACACAGTTCTAACTTGTTTCAAAAATGGAAGCTAAAAGTTTCAATTTAATTTTGTAATTAAATTAAAGACATTAGTTCCATTTCATCTTCAAGGCAATTTTGGAGTAACTTTTAAAAATACTGGTTTTAAAGGCACAATATACATATGTGTGTGCTCAGATACACACACACACACATATATATATATATATATATATATATATATATATATATATATGTGTGTGTGTGTGTGTTTGGTTGAATAGATGTGAATTTGTGACCCTGGGTTTCACGCTTTTATGATCGTCAGACAAACTGATTAATTTTTTTAAATTTGGGTTTATTTTTTTTTCTAATAAGTACCAGCGCATATAATATATAAATAATTATATATATATATATATATATATATATATATATATATATATATATATATATATATATATATATATATATATATATATATATATATATATGTATATTTATGTTTATATACACACAATTTTCATATATACATATATATATATATATATATAAATATATATATATATGCATATATATATATATATATATATATATATATATATATATATATATATATATATATATATATATATATTAGTGATCAATATGAATATTTCTAAAGGATATAAATCCAGGTTGCCCTCTGTTAGAAACAGATCCTCAATAATTATTCTTATAAAAGGTACAGACAGTAAAACTTCATGAAGTTTTATTGTTTGTGCTTTTTATAAGAATAACACACACACACACACACACACATATATATATATATATATATATATATATATATATATAAAAATAAATTAAATTTGAAGTCAACACTCAGAGGTGACAGACTGTTTCATACGAGACGCAATCGTCATATATATATATATATATATATATATATATATATATATATATATATATATATATATAAATTTAAATTTTATCATATTTATTTGTGTATCTATCTGGTTTTCTATTTTATAGTATTTTCATATTTATCTGTTTGGTTCAATCTACTCGCATCTCTCAATCTATATATTTATCTATATATCTCTCTATCTCAGTTTATACATATCTTCTCTATCTATCTACCTATCTATCTATCTATCTATCTTTCTGAGTCTGTTTTATTTGTCTATCTATCTATCTATCTATCTATCTATCTATCTATCTATCTATCAGAATGTGTTTTTATCTATCTGTCTATCCATCTATCTATCTCCTTCACTTTGGTGATTTTTATTTGTGTAGCAATCGAGTCATCTGTTTCATATTTTTTCATATTTGTCTGTCTGTTTCTACTTATCTATCTTAGTCTATACATATCTATCTATCTATCTATCTATCTATCTATCTATAAATTTATCTATTTATCTATCTATCTAGTTAGCTAGCTAGCTAGTTATCGCAGTCTGCTTTATCTATGTATCTATCCATCTTTCTAACTCAGTCTGTTTTCTCTATCTATCTATTTCTTTTTTATATTTGTGTTTTTATACATCTATCTATCTATCTCATTCTTTTTTTATCTATCTTTTATATCTGTATGTGTCTGTATTTGCGCGTAAGTGATTGTAATGAAACCGACTGGAATAAATAAATATGCAAAATTAATATTCTAAAAGGTAGAATTACGTAAACACAGTCAATAGATCTCGATTTTGTCACAAAGATTACATGATTGGAACAAGAAGAAGCCTATAAATACCGAGAAGTCAGCGAAGGAGATTGAATACGACAGACTCAAATCAAACAGAAAGTAAGAAAAGAATAATACAATCGTCTGCGTCTGGTATTAAAAACCGAATTGAATTTACGAAAGCTTCTCTGGTTGGGACCCGGAAAGAAATGTGTATACAACAAAAATCAAAAGAAATAATAATAATAATAATAATAATAATAATAATAATAATATAATATAATGCGGTTATTGGGACTTTGGTATTTGCCTCTTGAAGTCTCTGGTTATGACTTGGGGTAACTCATACTACACAAAGCAAAAATCAACAACAACAATAATAATAATAATAATAATAATAATAATAATAATAATAGATAGGACCTGTTACAATTCTATGGGACTACACAATACACACTGACAGAACAACCAAGGCCAACCGCCCAGATATTGTTATTAAAGACCACAAACAAAAACGATACCTCCTTATTGATATGACAGTCCGTGCTGACTGCAATGTATCTTTGAAGATATTCAAAAAGTTGTCAAAATACAAGGACCTTGAAATAGAAATCTCGAAAATGTGGCATATGGGAACATTAACAATCCCTGTTGTAGTTGGAGCCCTAGGAATGGTTGGAAAAGATTGCAGTAGACTAATTGAAGGGATTCCTGGAAGTCCATGCCTCAATGAGATACAAAAAATTGTTCTGACAAGTACAGCCCACAATAGATACGAAGGGCTTTATCTATTTAATTTTTTTTTTTTTTTTTTTGTCAGTGAAAGTTGTCATGACGCCATTTTCTAACCTTAGGTCCTGGGCGGGACCCGAAAAGAAATGTAAAACGCCAGAAATCAAAGAAAATAATAATAATAATAATAATAATAATAATAATAATAAGAAGAAGAAGAAGAAGAAGAAGAAGAAGAAGAAGAATAGAATGCGGCAATTGAATACAACAACATTACCTGTTGTTATTGGGATCTGGGAATGATATCAAAAGGAGTAAAACCAATATGTCAATTTGCAAAAAAGTAATCCCGGGTATTAAGATATAGTCACGAGTAACGGGTATAGTGACGGGTATATTAAAAGCATAGTCACGGGTAATTCTCACATCTTGTGTAAATTTCTTTCCATCCAATGGCCACAATGATATTATTTTTTTCTGATTGCATCGCAGATCTCATCTGTTTGCATCTTCTGATATAAAATTAAAACCTTGTTGTCTCTTGAAGTTTCTGTTTGGAACTTAGGGGCAACTTGTCCTACCAGAAGCAAAGAACAAACAAATACAACAACAACAAGAATCTAAAAATATTTCCTGATACAAAAATAATAAAGTAAAATCATCAAGTACCTAGGTACACCCTCACTCCAAGTTAACAAAAGATTACCGTATTTGACGGCATATAAGGCGCACTTTTTTTTTTACTAAAAATATCTTTTTAAATTACCCTGCGTCTTATATGTCATATGTAGGTTTAAAATTTGTGATAGTCGGCCGAAATTATCTACCTGGCAACTCCTATTACCTTAGACTTTAGAGTAACTTTCATATACCTATTGTCATTATTTAAAAGGCTATTATGCAGATTAAAAGTGCTATCATTGATAATATTCATTATATTAATTTCATCACGTTTAATATTACTAATTTGTTTCACTAAAATTATATGCAATAAATTCAAATTATATATTTGTAAAATATATTTGTTTCATTAATATTTTTCTTTCGATAACTTCCGGTTGCATTTGTATAAATACAATCAGAATTTTTATATCCTAATTATTCCAAGATGCAGGTTCTACAGATCATATAAAGGTAAATTTTTGACGGAATCTTAATGGTAACTTTATTGTTTTGCTCAATTGTAATAATTGCACGATTTTTATTTTGTTTTCTTACCTTTGGATATAATATAAGTTTTATATATAATAAAATTTGGATATAATAAAGCTTTTATAGGCTCGTGTTCTTTTTTCCCTATTATTTTTCGTTTAAGTGTTATCATGAATTATTTAACCAAAATAATACCTCATAAATATAGCCTATTTCCTAATAATTTTACTAATTTCACTAATTACTAAATTTTGTTGATTTCCCCTGTTGAAATTGGGGTTTTATACACCAGTGCGTCTTATATGCCGTCAAATACCCGGAAAGAAATGTGTAAACGCCAGAAATCAAAGAAAATAAAAATAATAATAAAAAAAAGGTTCTCAAGTAGGCATCTATGCGGACGACACTACTATTTATTCCTGCCTCAAAAACAAATCTAATGTCGCTGACAAAACTAACCTGGCCGTTTGTCTCGAAAGAACCTCCAATCGGTTGTGGACTGGGGCAAGAATTGGCTGGTTAACTTTAATGCCTCTAAAACAAAATTGCCCTCTATTACTCACCACTGGGAACCTTCCCTGCCTCCCATTAGAATGTCTGATGCTCAACTCCGCGAGAGCACCTCACTGCGACTGCTCGGTCTCACACTGTCGGCTGACCTAAGATGGAACAATTACATTGAGTCAATAGCTTCGTCCACCGCAAGGAAAGTTGGCTCCCTGTGCCACGCCAGGAAATTTTTCTCGCCGGAGTCGATCCTTCAAATCTACAAATCAACCATTTGACCTTGCATGGAGTATTGCTGCCATATATGGTCCCGTGTCCCTTCTGTTTGTCTCAAGGTCCTTAATAATATCCAAAGACGGATATGCAATATAATTGGCCCTGATCTGGCATCTCGTCTGCAGTCGCTCTCTCACAGACGTGCCGTCGCCCCCCTCTGTCTTTTTTACAAATACATTCACGGTAACTGCTCCGATGAGCTGCTTTCGCTAGTTCCCAGACTTCGTGAATTTAAGCGTTCAACTAGGCTGGCATATCGCTCTCGCCATCTTACTGTCGATACTGTTAAATGTAGCCGTCTCTTCTACTCCAATAGCTTTATGTCTTGCCTGTGGAACTCCCTCCCCTTTTCCTGTTTTCCTGATAGCTATAATCTCCAACTATTCAAATGTAATGTCAATCGACGTCTCCATATGCCTTGATCTATCCCCTATCCTTCTCTTCATCCTTTCCTCTATCACTTATCTTTGCTCTCGCTCCAACTCTCTGTAACCTCTTGCGTGCTAGTGTCTTTTCGCCTTGCTTGGGGTGAAACGCTTAAAAGTAATAATAATATTTTTCTTTAAATATGTGCGAAGATGTAACTGACTATATTAGCCTGATTCGAAATTGGTTTGTCATATCATCAGGCAGCCTTTACCCGTCGCAAATAGATTTCAGTTTAATCAAACTATTATCACTCAAGTAAGCCGACGCCTTCTTAGATTTCTTAACATTTGGGGCGCTAAAATATACATATTAAAATCCCGACTTATAACACGAGTGTTCGCCTTAATCCTTTTTTTTTTTGTTCTTATTTAGTGTTGTCCCGCCATTTTCTCCTCAATATCTCTTTCCCACAGCGTCCAGAGCATCTCCACGCCCACACGCCACACTCTTTTCTCCAGGCTATAGCCTCTAATGTCTCACCATTTCCACTTTCATCCTAGCTGACCCGATCGTATTTTGCACTCGAAATTCTCACGGCACGCATTGATAAGCCTGTGGGGAAGAGGAGGTGGTTGGAGATAGGAAGATTGTAATGCGCTAATCTTTCAAGAGGGTGGGTCTTCCTGACTTAAAACCAATATTTGAAACTTTTTTACCTGAGATCGTGAAAGTACACTAGCACTACGTTCAACACAAGAGGCCGATATATATATATATATATATATATATATATATATATATATATATATATATATATATATATATAAGAAACAGATATGAAGAACAGACAAATGAACCGAGATAGATCTGAATGGACTGAGATGAAAACAGACCGTGATAGATAGATAGATAGATAGATAGATAGATAGATAGATAGATAGATAGATATGAATAGAGCGAAAAGATAATTATGTATATGAGAGATAGATAGATAGATAGATAGATAGATAGATAGATAGATAGATAGATTATGAATAGAGCGAAAAAGATAAATATGTATATACTGAGATAGATAGATAGATAGATAGATAGATAGATAGATAGATAGATAGATAGATATGAATAGACTTAGATAGATAGATAGATAGATAGATAGATAGATAGATAGATAGATAGATAGATATGAATAGGACTTAGATAGATAGATAGAATAGATAGATAGATAGATAGATAGATAGATAGATAGATAGATGAATAGATGGATAGATAGAATAGGCTTAGATAGATAGATAGATAGATAGATAGATAGATAGATAGATAGATAGATGGATAGATAGATAGATAGATAGATAGAATAGACTTAGATAGATAGATAGATAGATAATGATAGATAGATAGATAGATAGAAGGAAATAAATCAGGAAAGGATAGATAGATAGATAGATAGATAGATAGATAGATAGATAGATAGATAGATAGATAATGACTAGACATAGATAGATAGATAGATAGATAGATAGATAGATAGATAGATAGATAGATAATGACTAGACATAGATAGATAGATAGATAGATAGATAGATAGATAGATAGATAGATAGATAGATAGATAGATAGATCTTGAAGGAAAAAAATGTGGGAACAAGATTAATTTAGGGAGGACGGTGAGGCCTGACTCTGCCTTCAGGTTGTGCGTCTTGTATTGAGGAATCGATATAATTATTAAGATGTGATGCAGACCCCACCGCCTGCCAAGTCATTTAAGAAGGTCACATGAAGATGAGTTTGAATTGGCCTTTCGTATCAGAAGATAAGGGAGACCAACTGACAGAGGAGATATGTTAAAGGTCAAACAGAGGAAAGCCTCTCAAATGAAAATGAAAGATTACGTGTTGTCTATTCAAAGACAAACATTGTCAGTAAAGATGTTTTATTCATATTTTTGTTATCAAGGCTTTTTCAGTCAATCTATTCTTTTTCAGGTTTTAAATGAATTTGTTTGGATTTTCTCCTATTGAATAGATATGGTGTTTTATTTTTATTTTAAGATTAGAAATTGAATTTTAATTATATTCCAGGCCCTAAAGTCGTCATGCTATTATTAATTTAATTTTTTGATGACGTATTGTCAGCCATTATTATTTTGTTGAAAATTTGTCAGCCATTTTTATATTGATGAAGTATTGTCAGCCATTTTTATATTGATGAAATATTGTCAACCATTATTATTTTGATGAATACTTTCAGCCATTATTATTATTATTATTATTGCCGAAAATTTCTGTCATCTTAAATTCAGATGACTTCTATTATTATTTTACTAGCAGGCTTCGCCCGCTTTCAAAGTAAGATAAATTCACTACTTGAAATCTTTGAAACAAAAATTTTAAGTTAACCTTTCCATTCATAAATTGATTGCAAACATGAAAGAAAACAATTTTATTTATTCAGATAGCTAAACATTAGAATATTATCCATTTTTAAACAAATGAAACATATTGAAACTGAGCAACATTTAAGAAGTGTTGACAGAAATACATACATGTATTTGCATGAATGAAAAACATAACCTGGTCATTTGTCTAAGAAAAATTACTTGTTTTTCTATGGGATTAATGTTCCCTATATATGAAATTTTGAAAGGGTTGTGGACGTTCAAAATATTTGTTCAAAGAATATGACTGTAAAGACAAAAGAAATTAATTAGTCGGATGTGGGGGGAGCAAGCTTTTTATAGTTAAGTTTTACAAATTATAGATGCCAACTTGTTGAAGGCTAAGAAAAATGCAAATTTCAAATACTTTTCTGCACTATATAAGACAATATTCCTAAACAAAACTATTTTTGATATGAAAATCAAAACAATCCCCGAATAAAAGAACAGTAATGAAAGACAGTTATTTAATGAATTTATACATTTTAAAAATCAATATGCAAATTAGTTAAACCTGAAAACTGATATTGCGTAGAAATTGATAATATATAATACTGATATTTAGCGAGTACCTTCCTCTTTTTGAGTAAGAACGCGTCTACTTATCATCTCTCAGTTGCATCTCTGTCCAAGGATAGATAGATAGATAGATAGATAGATAGATAGATAGATAATGACTAGACATAGATAGATAGATAGATAGATAGATAGATAGATAGATAGATAGATAATGACTAGACATAGATAGATAGATAGATAGATAGATAGATAGATAGATCGATCTTGAAGGAAAAAATGCGAGGCCGCTCCCTCCCATTGCACCACAGGGAAGGATCGGTGCTCGCACCGGGGCCCGCTCAACAGAGGAAACACCGCGTGTACATTGCTATAAAGTAGATTTGGGTCTTATTATCCCCACCCCAGAACTCCGTGGGCGAATTGTGATCCAGTTTCGCATAAATAATTGGATTCATCATTGTCAGACTTCCATCATTATTTCCCTTACTTTTTGTCATTAATACAGAAGACAAAAAAGAAAAATTCGCATCGGTTTGTGAGAGAGAGTGCGCCACGTGGTTGGTGAATTTAAGGGATCGGGTACTGTCTTCCCGAACGAAGGGACGGAACAACGTTTTATACCTACCGCGCCAAGAACAAAGAAACTGTATAAATTCACTTTGTCTCTTTAGTTTTTATTAGAATTCTAATAATCGCTTTATAAAACAATAAACATTGTCGAGGAGTGGAGGTAGTTAAAATAATAGCGGAGTCAAGAAAAAGTCCCTCTTTTGCCACTCCATAACCGGATAGATATAATTCGTCAATGCTTTTCTTATGCAATATTATAATTAAATGCGTGAAGTTGTTCTTCCATTAACGGGTAACATTGCTTGTCGCTTCCGAAAACGATTAAGCATTTCAACACGTTTCCAAGTCTGTGTGCACATGCGTGAATTGCATCTTCTCTGTGTTCAGGAAAAAATCGAAACATACGTGATATTGAGGGATACGCCTCAAAGAAATGAAAGGGAAGCGAATTGTTTTTGCTTTTTTTCTTTTCTTTTCCTTTCCATTCGCAGCGAGCATTTGAAAAGGTCTGCCTTGAAAAGGCGTTCTCTGCTTTAAAGGTAGCAGCATTTTACATTTGGAGGAATTATTTTCTTGCGTTCTTTTTCTCGTAGATGCAAAAAAAAAAAAAAAAGACAGTCACGCGGCGTAAAAGACGAAAACGTCCCACCCATTCTTATCGAGATGTATTCCTGAGAACAACTAGCATTTTATCAGTAACACCTTATTTCTTGAACGTTGAAAATACATTTATTCATTTGCAAGGCATTTCTCCAGTGAACACTTGCCTATTATTCATATAATTACTTAGTAACTTTTGCATTAATTCCTGACCACAGACAATCCCTTTCTTCCTCATTTGTAAAGCATTTCTATTTTAAATGTTAATCTATCTCTCAATCTCCCTCTCTCTATATATATGTGTGTGTGTATATATATATGTGTGTGAGTCTCTCTCTCTCTCTCTCTCTCTGTGTGTGTGTGTGTGTGTGTGTGTGTGTGTGTGTGTGTGTGTGTGTGTGTGTGTGTGTGTATACCTGGTTAAGGCGGTGGAGAACTTGGAGAGGGGAATTGAGTAGGAGATAACTGATAACTGACATCCATTAGACATGGCACGTGGAACTAGAACAGTCTACTCCAGTGAGCGAAATAAAGGGTTCAGTTCAACATTCCAACCACCTGAAGAAAAGGCCGGAGCGTACAACGGCCGAAACGTTGTGATAAACATGGCGACAAAGATGAGGACAATAGTATATTTATTTACTTTTGTTTGCCGGCCTGAATATGAGTGGTTTAATACTATGTCGCGCCCAAATATGACAACAGTACACCATTTTAGCCTGTTATATCGTATCTCTTCAGGCGATAATAGCCCTCCACAACCTCCTGCCATTTGTAGCTAGTAATAGTTCTCTTTATGCTAACCTTCCCTGTTCTGTCAAATATTTGCACAAGTTCGTTAGATAGTATTTACAATATTTACATTCGGACTATTGTCCTCATCATTGTTGTTCTTATAACAACGTTTCGATCGTTGTAACCTCCTGCCTTCATCAGGTGTATATAGAGCAAATTACTGCTTCAATTTTTTGTTCAAATTACTTAATAAACACTTCCTCAAAAATTACATAAAATCATACTTATTATAAAACCCAGGTTGTGTGTGTGTGTCTGTACGTTTATATATTGGATCGGATTTCATACATTTTTCAACCGATTTCAACAAAACTTCACAGGACTACGTAAAATTACCTTGCGATGGTGCTGACAGTGCCAAAAATTGGAAAAACACAATTGTTTTTGCATGAAATCAATTTGAAAATACAATTAAGAGGCATCACGAGAATGAAAGGGGGACAACTCATATCGAGGTATACTTATTATAAAACCCAGGTTGTGTGTGTGTGTGTGTGTGTGTGTGTGTGTGTGTGTGTGTGTGTGTGTGTGTGTGTGTTCGTTTATATATGGGATCGGATTTCCTACATTTTTCAACCGGTTTCAACAAAACTTCACTTTTTTTTTTTTGGCAGGTAGTGTTTCTTATTGTCTTGCACACATTTTCTTTATTTTTACATTCAGAATGCTTTAAAAATTCCATTTAAAAGACAGTTGTTTATAATAAAATTCTATTCAATCGGGAGACTCATAACGATTGAAAACAATGTTTTTGTTTGAGTTTGACTAATTCGTAAAAAAAAAAACAAAAAAAAAAACAAAAAAAACTAATTAAGACATGCGTGTCTGTCAACCATAAACAATAATCTTTGTCAATTTTATTTTTTAGTCTTTATGATGGTCGATACTTGATCTATCTCTTACTGTTACATCCCCGGGCAACGACGGGTATATACTGCTAGTATGTAATAAAACCACAGTTAAATTAAGCTACAGTCGTACTAGTAATTTAGAAACCAATCTAGATTTGAACAGGTTAAGATTGTAATGGTCGGGGAAATACCCTCTTGGGAGTCTGTTCCATATGGTATGCTTCGCGGGAAGAGGCTGTCTGAATGGAACTTCACGCCGATGGAATAAGAAGGGAATGTGAGTGGTTTGCTACTCTGTAAGTGGAATGGCGGGTCCTAGCCGTGAAGGTCTGACCTGATGTAACCAGGTGATGCAGTTCGTCCGAGCATTTTCCATGGTAGTAGAGATAGAGCAGTGAGAGATTCGCCATATCTCGCTTGATAGGCGGGGAAGATAACGGTTGCCCTAGATTTGAACAGATTAAGATTGTAATGCTCGGGGAAACATCCTCTTGGGAGTCTGTTCCATATGGTATGCTTCGCGGGAAGAGGCTGTTTGAATGGAACTTCACGCCGATGGAATAAGGAGGGAATGTGGATTTTGGTACTCTGTAAGTAGCATGGGGTTCCTAGCCGTAAAGGTTAGACCTGGCGGAACCGAGGAATGTAGTTCGTCTGAGCACTTACCATGGAATTAGCGATAATTCAGTAAGAGACTCTCCGCATTCAGCCTGTGAGAGAGAGGTTTGAAGATTGAAAATAAATCTCCAACAAGGACTCGGAGACGCTTTTGAAATTTAGCAGTTTATTACCGTATTTTCCGGCTTACAAGACGCACTTTTATTGCCCCAAAATACCCTGAAAAATACGTCTGCGTCTTCCAAGACGAATATAACGCAACGTCTAAGTAAACTTGGACGGTCACCTAATTGGCTTGACTGACATGGACGTGGATTTGTATGTTGAGCCATTACCCTATGTATTTGCTCTGTGTCCCCACTAAGACAAGGTCTGTATTTTAATGTAGGGACTCGAGCGCGTACACCCGGGCCAGGATCAAAAATTGCCCACAGCCCCGGCAACCGTCGGTTGCGCTGGCCTGAGCGCCGCAATGAGAAGGCGCGGCCTTGGGCAGCTTTTCCCCAGGGCTGCGAACCTCTCAGTATAATTTTCCACAGTTGCGATTGTCCTTTGATGGAGTCGCTCATTAGTGCAACTGAGAGATGATAAGTAATGTGTTACAAATTACTTTATAGTCATTTACACATTTATATCATTTTCTAAGGGCAGCTTAGATGCGGCACAAGACCTAAAGCAAGGGCACCTCTGGTGGGACGACTACTCAGTTGTCATGGTTCTAGTCAATCTTTTAACCATTACACCACATCATGGTGTTAGCTATCTAATTCAGCCTTTTAATGAGAAGTTTTATGCGCCGACAACATTTTTATATGATTTCGTATGAATTTGTATTCTTTGGTTTTGATTTTTGGTTTATTTGATTTATATCAACCTAAATGCTTATTTAATGCCCAACATTTTAGGATAGGCTGCGAATAGAATATGTATTCTTTGGTTTAGATTGGTTTGGTTTATTTTGTTTTACGGCCTATCAACCTCAATGGGTTATTTAATGCTGACAACATTTTTAGGATAGATTCGTATGAATAGAATATGTATTCTTTGGTTTTGATTGATTTGGTTTATTTTGTTTTACGGCATATCAACCTCAATGGGTTATTTGATGCCGACAACATTTTTAGGATAGATTCGTATAATAGAATATGTATTCTTTGGTTTTGATTGATTTGTTTATTTTTGTTTTAATCAACCTTTTAATGCCGACAACATTTTTAGGATAGATTCGTATTAAAATATGTATTCTTTGGTTTATTTTTATTTTGTTTTACATTTTTATAATGGCGACAACATTTTTAGATAGATTCGTATGAATAGAATATGTATTCTTTGGTTTGATTGGTTTAAGTTTTACCATATCAACCTCAATGGGTTATTTAATGCCGACAACATTTTTAGGATAGATTCGTGTGAATAGAATATGTATTCTTTGGTTTTGATTGATTTGGTTTATTTTGTTTTTACGGCATATCAACCTCAATGGGTTGTGACAACATTTTAGGTTTCTATGAATAGAATATGACAATTGGTTTGTTTATTTTGTTTTACCATTACACCAATGGGTTATTTAATGCCGACAACATCGAATAGTTTATTCTTTGGTGTCATTACACCTAATGTTAGCTATCTAATTCAACCTTTTATATGATTTTTGGTTTGGTTTTACGGTTTGGGTTTTTTTTTTTTGATATATCATCAACCAAATAAATGGGATTGTTGATTTAATGCCGCCGACAACATTTTTAGGATAGATTCGTATGAATAGAATTCTTTTGAATATTTTTGTTTTATTCTTTGGGTTTAATGATTTTTTAGGATTTGGAATTTATTTTTGTTTTTGATTTGGTTTATTTTGTTTTTACCTATCAACCTCAATGGGTTATTTAATGCTGACAAACATTTTTAGGATAGATTCGTATGAATAGAATATGTATGAATAGAATATGTATTCTTTGGTTTTTAGGATAGATTCGTATGATTGATTTTTGGTTTATTTTGTTTTTAATGCCGACAACATTTTTAGGATAGATTCATAATCAACCTCAATGGGTTATTTGATGCCGACAACATTTTTAGGATAGATTCGTATGAATAGAATATGTATTCTTTGGTTTTGATTGATTTGGTTTATTTTGTTTTACGGCATATCAACCTCAATGGGTTATTTAATGCCGACAACATTTTTAGGATAGATTCGTATGAATAAAATATGTATTCTTTGGTTTAGATTGGTTTGGTTTATTTTGTTTTACGGCATTTCAACCTCAATGGGTTATTTAATGCCGACAACATTTTTAGGATAGATTCGGTATGAATAGAATATGTATTCTTTGGTTTTGATTGATTTGTTTATTTTGTTTTACGGCATATCAACCTCAATGGGTTATTTAATGCCGACAACATTTTTAGGATAGATTCATTATGAATAGATATGTATTCTTTGTTTTTGATGAATTTTATTTTACGGCATATATGTATTCTTTGGTTTTGATTGATTTGGTTTATTTTGTTTTACGGCATATCAACCTCAATGGGTTATTTAATGCCGACAACATTTTTAGGATAGATTCGTATGAATAGAATATGTATTCTTTGGTTTGGATTGGTTTATTTTGTTTTACGGCATATCAACCTCAATGGGTTATTTAATGCCGACAACATTTTTAGGATAGATTCGTATGAATAGAATATGTATTCTTTGGTTTTATGAATTGATTTGGTTTATTTTGTTTTTTTGTTTTTTACGGCATATCAACCTCAATGGGTTATTTGATGCCGACAACATTTTTAGGATAGATTCGTATGAATAGAATATGTATTCTTTGGTTTTGATTGATTTGGTTTATTTTTGTTTTTTTTACGGCATATCAACCTCAATGGGTTATTTAATGCCGACAACATTTTTAGGATAGATTCGTATGAATAGAATATGTATTCTTTTGGTTTGATTGATTTATTTTTTTGTTTACGGCATATCAACCTCAATGGGTTATTTAATAGAATATGCCTTTGGTTTAGATTGGTTTGGTTTATTTGTTTACAACATTTTTTAGGATAGATTTCGTATGAATAGAATATTGTTTGGTTTATTCTTTAGTTTTTAATGATTTTTAGATTTGGTTTATTTTGTTTTACGGCATATCAACCTCAATGGGTTATTTGATGCCGACAACATTTTTTAGGATAGATTCGTATGAATAGAATATGAATTCTTTTTAGGTTTAGATTGGTTTGGTTTATTTTTTTGTTTTACGGCATATCAACCTCAATGGGTTATTTAATGCCGACAACATTTTTAGGATAGATTTTTAGGATAGATTCATTATGAATAGAATATGTATTCTTTGGTTTGATTGGTTTATTTTGTTTTACGGCATATCAACCTCAATGGGTTTATTTAATGCCGACAACATTTTTAGGATAGATTCGTATGAATAGAATATGTATTCTTTGGTTTGATTGGTTTATTTTTGTTTACGGCATATCAACAACTTTTAATGGGTTATTTAATGCCGACAACATTTTTTAATGCCGAGGATAGATTCGTATGAATAGAATATGTATTCTTTGGTTTGGATTGGTTTATTTTGTTTTTTTACGGCATATCAACCTCAATGGGTTATTTAATGCCGACAACATTTTTAGGATAGATTCGTTTATGAATAGAATATGTATTCTTTGGTTTAGATTGGTTTGGTTTATTTTGTTTTACGGCATATCAACCTCAATGGGTTATTTAATGCCGACAACATTTTTAGGATAGATTCGTATGAATAGAATATGTATTCTTTGGTTTAGATTGGTTTATTTTGTTTTTTGTTTTACGCATATCAACCTCAATGGGTTATTTAATGCCGACAACATTTTTTTTAATGCCGAGGATAGATTCGTATGAATAGAATATGTATTCTTTGGTTTTGGTTTAGATTGGTTTATTTTTTGTTAGATAGGGAATATGTATTCATATCAACCTCAATGGGTTATTTAATGCCGACGAGATTTTTATTTTCCAAAAATGAATTGCTGCTATTTTTTCTCAAAAATTTATTGCTGGTAATAATCTTTTACTAAAATGTATTGCTGGTATTAAAACCTATTTTTACACTTTCATAAAGTTTTGACCTCATAGCTGGGACCCTAACAGGTGCTACCATCCCGGGTCAGGGAGGACCTAGAGCACCAGCACAATAGATGTATTGTTGGTATTAAAATCAATTTTTACAATTTCATACCGTTTTGACCCCAGTTTGGGGGTTAACTATTTGCTCATAGCTAGGACCCTAACAGGTGCTACCACCCCGGGTCAGGGAGGACCTGAGAACACCAGAAATTAAGAGGTGATTCCACATTCCTCAAAACCTCCTAATCAGAGGCCTTGCTGCCGGATGTAGTTTATCGTCATACGTAGGACGTCTTTTATATGATGTAACCTCAGTACTTAGCTGTTACAAGTATTTCCAAGACTATAAACCTTCTTGGAGCCGAGCCACAATCTTAAACATGCTCTGTTTCCTAGCAACTCTTGACTAGTATGTCATTGCCATACAAACAAAATCGAACGAGTGGCGCCAGTGTATGAGGGACGCGTGGTGAATGTATTGTTGTACGAGAATGACTTTTTTTTTTCTTAGAAATTTCTATCCAATATTAGGGTGCGTCTTCCAAGCCACAGCGTCTTGTAGGCTGGAAAATTCGGTTTATGTACTACTTATTTAGTTTATTAGTATTAATAATATTATTAATTACTTTATTGATTTTCATGGAAAAATGAATTGCTCACCTTGATTTTCAAACATTTTTTTTTCTTTTCTTATTCACCCATTTTGATTACAACAGCATCTCTTAGAAATTTCTTTCCAATATTAGGGCGGGTCTTCCAAGCTGAGGTGTCTTTTAAGCCGGAAAATACGGTTCTTTTTATTGGATCAAGATTATAAAATCTAATACTCGAAGCAATAAGCTATCAATCGTTGCTTTAAATAATGGAGGGAAAGCTAATTTGCCCCTAGCAAACCTTGTTTTGTTCGTTCCTATCACGAGTTAGCGACCAGCGCCGGAAGCATGTTACTTATGTCTACGTCGCTTCCGGGGAACGTCAGCAACTTATCAAATATGTAAATATCAAAGTTTTTCGACTTAGAAGAAGGTCAGTGATACGCGAGTGAGTGAGGCAACGCTAATGTTTGTTGTTGAAATAATCCCAGTGGAAAAGTGTGCTGGCTGGTCACGTGATAAATGAACTTCCGCTTCCTTTCTCTCTGCTTCCGGTTTATTGACGTGTAAATATTCTATAGCAAAACGAAGCCACGCTGGCACTTACAGCTTTTTCGTCGCATTATTTTGGTTTTCAGGAGTTAATTTCGACCTGAGGCCATTCATTTTTGGAATGGCCGAGCATCAGACTGACGAATGGAACAACCGAGGTTCATTAATCTCATATTTGTGCAGACCATCATAATCAATTCTTCCAGAGGAACAAATACACTGATAAAATAAAGTTTGTTTTTTTATATGCCGTGTTTCTTCAAGACGTTGGCTATTATGGTTCTCCACAACTTCCTGTCGTTTGTAGCTCTATGCACCTTAATATCCCTCCAGGTACACATCCTATCCATTCGCAAAAACTAAGTAAGTAGGTTAC
This sequence comes from Acanthosepion pharaonis, assembly GCA_903632075.3. Taxonomy (NCBI): domain Eukaryota; kingdom Metazoa; phylum Mollusca; class Cephalopoda; order Sepiida; family Sepiidae; genus Acanthosepion; species Acanthosepion pharaonis. The sequence continues at coordinate 2,501,500 of CAHIKZ030005488.1, read as the reverse complement.
TTACTGTTTCTCACTTCCTTGCATTCAATATGCTCCATGAGTGTCAGATTCTCCAAGCCCTCTGTTCTCATTTCGCGTCCTAGAAATTTCAGCTGTCTTTCGACTTCTAAGTACAATTGTCTTCTCGTTTTCATTTTCATTAAAAATTCCTCATTGGTCACATGATCTCAACACCTTATTTGTAAATTGAGAAATGCAATCAAAAATGAAAAAGACTGACCTTGTCAGATATTTTAATCAAACTTGTTTGCATATATATATATATATATATATATATATATATATATATATATATATATATATATCAAATGTAAACAAATTACGTCACACATTATGAAACAAAAAGGAAAGAATGTTTATAATTAATAAGCAGTAAATTCGCCCTTGCCAACCGAACGGTCCTTTGTGGCCGAGAGGTAAGTCACGTCAGGTTATATGACGGTTCCGTATAGGATGCAGGTTTGAATCATGTCGGACATCCAGGCCGGTAAATGTTATTTAATACTGTTTATTATAAACAGGACATTTACTTAAATACTTGTATCGATAAAAAGAATGTTAAACATAAAAATGTCTTTAAATAATTGTCGGACTTTGTCCATTTCATAATATATATATATATATATATATATATATATATATATATATATATATATATGAGTGCGCGTGTGTAATTAGACGGTTAGATAAATGGAAAATCTGCGAAACCAATACGCAAGACAGACCTTGACTTACCCTTCGTTTTGGTTCGTTGCCGGCCACTGCTAGAGAGACGTGTTTACCCTACATTTTAATCCATAGTTGGGACACAAATAAATATATTCAGGCCTTTTTCCCAAGAGCATCACTGCGGAGTTTAAACTTAGCCCGCCAGATCCACTAAACATAGCATAGTCTCTCTCTCTCTCTCTCTCTCTCTCTTTCTTTCATTCTTTCTTTCTCTCTCTCGCTCTCTCTCTTTTTCTCCACCGCTCTGTCAACCTCGTTCTATCTCTTTTTCTTTCTTTCTTTCTTTCTTTCTTTCTTTCTTTCTTTCTCCTTCTCCCTCTCTTTTCTACCGCTCTCTGCTCTCTTTTGCTCTCTCTTTCTTTCCCTCTTTTTCTCTTCCCTCTTTCTTCTTTCTCTCTCTCTTTTCCCTCTCTCTTTCCTTCGCCTCTCTTTCCTTCGCGCTCTCTTTCCTTCGCGCTCTCTCTTTCCTTCGCGCTCTCTCTTTCCCCCTCTCTGCCATTCTCTTTCTCACTCTCCGTCTCTATGCAGTAAGTAGAGTTTTACAGGATGGTTGTTGCTAACGTTATGTTCAAAAGGTTGTGAATTTATAATTATCCTTCTCCTAGACCGGCTTCCAACCAAGGCAAAAGCCTACTCTTTGCTGCTATTTAAAGCCATAGCTGGTGGAGAGAAAAGATGGATTCTTATCTTCCCCACGAGTATTTATACGCAAGTGAACGTCATGGAGTTGAATTTTGAACAATGAAAATATAAGGGAAATCGGGAAGGGCCATGTACGCTCAGATCTAATCCTGCTTCTATATATGACCAAGAGTATATGACGCAACGTTTTAAAGCCTTATTTAAAAAGAAAATGAAAAAATAATCCCTAGAAATCTACCTACGCCGTATAAATCGAAGATCTGCCGGTTTGGAGGGGGAACTTCTTTTTATGTCCCTTCAGGGTGTTGACGATCATGGCTCTCCCCTATCTCTTGTAGCTCTCAATAAGTTATGCCCCTTTACTACTTCCCCCAGGACCTGTTCTGTCATCCACTTGCTTAAGCCTGTCAGGTATGTCATGAGTTGCTTCCCCTTGTCTCTCTTTCCCTCTATTCGACCTGTGAGTGTCAGATTCTCCAAGCCCTCCTTTCTCATTAAGTGTCCCAGAAATTTCAGCTGCCTCTTCTTGATGTTGTGTATAAGCTTCCTCCTTCTTTGCATCCTCTCCAAAACCTTATCGTTGCTCACACGCTCGGTCCATGATATCCTTAGCATCCTTCTGTAGAACCATATCTCCGTTGTTATGAGTCTCTTCTTCATCTTTGAGGAGACCGTCCAACATTCACTGCGGTAAGGGAGGACGGATGTCAAAGTTTGTATTATTTATAGTGACTTCAAACAGTAGTTTTCTTCGAAAATATTCTCGATTGCTTTTTCAAGTATTTACTCAAGTCAAACGAGACAGAAAATTACTGCCTATTGGAAATTTCTGTATGTTGCATCCATTCAAAAAAATCTGATTATGTGAACAAAATATTTTGGCCAACGGAAAAACGAAAAATTCGATTATTTTGGGCCTTGATTTTATCTTCCTTTCCTTTCATGTGGCAAAAAATATTACATTTCTATTGACATTTACGCAGTCCATGTAAATAAAGCTCAGTGCACGTGTGTCCGTCCGACTGTCCGTTTTTCTATATCGGCGGATCATGAAAAACCTGAAGTAGCAGTAACTACTGTAGTTACAGACGATTAAAAAAATAAATAACTCGTTTAAAGTTAAATGTAAATATGAAAAAGAGTGAAAGGTTTGAAAACAATTCTTTATTAAAGGTCTGGCTTTAATTTCGCTTTTCGTCAGAATTGCAACTGTTATCGTCTAATTAAACTATAATTAAAACTTTTCATACCATCCTGTAAAACTCATAGAGAGGGAGAGGGAGAAAGGAGGAAAGAGAATAGCAGAGAGAGGGAAAGAGAGAGCGTGAAGGAAAGAGAGAGTGGGTAAGAGAGGGAGAGAGAAAGAGAGAGGGGAAAAGAGAAAGAGAGTGAAAGAAAGAGAGAGAGAGCGAGGGAAATGTACGGAGCATGTTACGATGATCATTTTTTTTTTCTAGCACGCATACTGTGACGTATTCGAAATATTACATAGTTCTGGTTCCCTAATATCTTTTAAGAGTGACTTTATGTGAAGGGCTCATAAAGAATGGTGATTTTAAAAGAGAGAAAAATTGTATGCAAAATAAATGTAAACAAACTACGGAGATCGGTTGCGTATACGAAGAAAGATTATGCCGAATTTAGGTGTCGAATAAATATAAAATAATTTGATTATTTCTAAATACTTATAACTTTCATGTATACTGGACGCTGAAGGTAAAATGCTGAAAGCCCTCTACAGGATCTAGCTTAAAGTTCGCCCAAAGGTGGCTTCTAGGCTAGTATAAAAATAAAATTGACATAAATAGTTATATTTTAAAAGACGATACTCTGTCAAACTATTTGCGTTTGACATTGCCTCTGAAATGTATATACTTATGTCTTTATTGCTATAAACGTCATTTTGGGTAACATAATATTAAGTAACATAATTTTAAGTCATTTTATCCCAGTCAAGGCGTTAAAGTCTCTAAGACTCAAGTAGTTACTAAGTGTTAGAGAAAGAAAAACACTAGTAATGAGCGAGAACATTTTTTACAAAAAGTGGAGGAATCAAGAAAACAGCAGATCACGATGGACATTGCATTTAAATTTTGGAAGGTCAAAGTTGACAGGGAAGCAGGAAGAGAAATGTGAATAAAGAAACTGTTAACATAGAACTTACGCTTACATCTATCCAATTCAACTTTAAAATCATGAGAGCGTGCCGCCAATCTAGCATTTATAATGTCTAGGAACCATAGTCAGTCAGTCAATTATGTGCCATGCGTGATACACGCTTAGGCGATCATGTATCTTTCGATACATGACTGACGAGGCAGTTTTTTTTTTCGCGCAATAGGTTGCCATTTCTTCGTGTGTGTTCATAATTTTATGTCAGGCTGACAAAGATTTCAACATTTTTTTTTATGGATAACAGACATTACATATAGTCTAATGAATCTTTCCTGTTAGCGGATTAATTTCCGTATCTTTGCGTCGAGGAAACGAAGTTACTGTCCACCGATCCGTTGTGATTCTGAATTAAGATTGCGAGCTTCTGACTGGCTTCGATCATTATCAACAAAGAGGGAAATGTGAAGAAATTCAAAGCCCGTGTTGTCGTATGCGTCTTTGTAAGGATTTTGAAAACGTCAAGATATCGGTCTTCCTATATGGCAGTAAATGAAAAAGAGATAAAACACACAAAAGCGTTTGTCCTACAGAAGGATGTTGAGGATACCATGAACAGAACATGGCAGCAAGAAGATTTAGAGAAAATGGAAACTAAACGGACACAATACTTAAAATAAGAAATATACAGTTGAAATTTCTAGGGAACATAATGAGGAGAGTGGGCTTGGAAAATTTAATACTCACAGGACAGATTGAAGACAAGAGAGACAAAGGAAAACAGTACTTAACTAACTAGCGTGCTTTGGAAAATAGATGTCAGAACAGGGTTTAGGAACGATAATAGAAGGACAAAATTTATTCAGAGCTACAAAGGTCAGGAAATTGTGGAGAGCCACGATCGCGAACGTCCTGAAGGGATGTGGCATACAGACGAGAAGACTGCTTCGAAATCGGGCCAATGCTTCGTCTGTGATGCTAAATATTCTTTTGGAAGCTGGCAGGTATGAGGAATTTTAAAACCTTTGCACTGCATAGTTTCATGAAATTTTTATCGAATACATAATGATATGATGCAAATAAAAGATATTTCCTTGAGTTTCTAGTAACAGATTTTATGACAAGAATAAGTTTCAATTAGGTGAGGGTGTTTATAAATCGCTTGCCCTGACCCCAATGCAAATTAATTGAGTCAAATAATTCCGTTATAATTTACTATCTTTCGTATAGGCCCTGGGTTTGACAGTAAACTACACCCAGGTCCAGGGTAAGACGATAAACTACGTCCAACAGCAAGGCCTCTGATCAGGAGGTTATAAGGAGCGTGTAACCATTTCTTAATTGCTGGTGCTCCGAGGTCCAACCTGACCCGGGGTGGTAGCACCTGTTAGGGTCCTAACTATAGGCAAATACTTAACACTCATACTTGTGAAAAAAATAGGTTTTAATACCAGAAATACATTGTAATAAAAAAATGGTTCAAATATATATGTATACATACACACCTTTTTTTTTACCAAACTATCACCATGAATCTATTTCAAAATTTTGTTGGCATTAAATGATCCACTGAGGTTGATATGCCATAAAACAAAACAACCAACACACCAACCAATGAAACATGACCCAGTGCACATGTACGTACTTCGTATGTCAAATCCACGTAGGCGTCTCTTGCAGATTGACCACATATTCTCGTTTGGATTTAAATTAGGATAGTTTCCGTGCCAGTCTATAGTACCTTGATTTGCTCACTGGTAATGTTTGCCAGTGTGTTTGTGCAGTGTTACAATTTTCGTACGCTTTCTTGTACGTCCGTCGCAGATAATGGCCCGATTACAACTAATCGACAGTCGAGACAATAGTGTCTTCGTATACGCAACCGATCTTCGTAGTTTGTTTCAAGACCAAAGAAATGTCATTATACTCCCTGAAAATAGATTCATTTTACTTCACACCACTGCAAATGACCTAATCTGAGGAAAAAATAGAGATCGACTACACCCTGTCACTCCAGTGGGTCTAAAACTGACCGTATGGTGAAAGAAAAGAAACTAAAGTGGTTGTTTCAAATATTTTGCACAAGGGTGTACATGTATTTCATTGTATATTTTTGTAGTTCAATGGATACGTTTACAACAATAACATTTAACAAAGAGGAAACAAACAAATGAAATCCATAACTATATATATGTAAACTACAATATCACATAAGGACGCTGAAAAAATCCTAAACATAAACCCGGATGTTGTGCAATGTTTAACAAGCTTGTGTCATTAGAATAGCTACGAGTGAGTAGTGAGTTCAACCCTCACTGTGTGCCCCATACTTTCGGCCTTGTGCAACATCTAAGTTACGTTTGTCTATATCTCTGAAATGAGGTATTATGATGTCGTAACCTTAAAGAGGTTGCAAATAGACAAAGGTGGTACTCGAGTGAAGGAGCAGCAACACGCGCGTAGATGAAAGAAGAGAGGTGTATTGTAAAAGAGAATACACTACTGAAAGACAGGAAATCGGGTGGCAGGCACGTAATTCCCGAAGCAAGGTTATTTACCTTACCTCTCAGTGAGGTAGGATGTGGCACAAGGCCGTTTTTTAATGCGGGGCAAAACCGAACCCCTAGGATGGGAAAAGCTCACCCCTGTAGACAGCACGGGGTCTACCACCCCAGACGAGACCCTGCCCTTCGGCATAGCCTCGTCTGGGTTCCTCTCTGCCTTCGGGCAGAGAGTTCGACCAGCGCAGCTGGAGATGAATCGCCAACTAATTCCCGAAGGAAGCCCCCAGGTATATCCTGTGCTCACTATATATAGCCACTGATATAGTCAGTCCAAATAGGCGATAGGGAGTGTGGGACATTCCATTTCAACACCTCCCCCCTGAGCTAATTTTCTCATGAAATTTTGCTCAATACCTCTTCTTTGGTGGCGGGGGGGCATAACTGTTTAACTTTTTCCTAATACTTTTCCGTCTCACTAGCACAAAATATAATTCCTTGCATTATTTACATTATTCGGACTGTCATCCTCCTCTTCATTGCCATATTCACAACGTTTCGGTCATTGTACGCTCCTGCCTTCTTCAGGAAAAATGAAAACCAAAACTTGGAGAAATGAGTTAAAGGGAAATAACTGAGACCTCCGGAAGAGGCATGGCACGTGGATCTAGAACAAACTACCCCGGTGAACGAAATAAAGGGTTCGTTTAGAAATACCAATGAACTGAAGAAGGCCGGAGCGTACAACGGTCGAAACGTTGTGAATATGGCAATGAAGATGAGGATAACATTCCGAATAATGTAAATAATGCAAGTAATCTAAGTTACGATTAGAAAATCGCCATGCATTTAAAAATGACGGTAATCTTGAAATAATTCGGTATTTGTTATTCTTTTCTGCTCGCTTGTTCTCGAATCTGTTCAAATAACTCGATTGTCCTAATCTGTGAAACCTACATAGTTTCATATTCAGACCAGAATAATTATTTGGTTTGTTTCGCCTCTTGTACCCACCCCCCGTCCTTCTTCAGGAGCCTGTCTTCGAACGAGTAGCATAGCATGTCTTGACGGCAAAACATCAACCCGACATTCTGATAAAATTTAAAAGAAAACATCCACAAACACAAAATAATGTATTAGCAATCTGATCACCCCTACTTAGTAATAGCATATTTCTCATACAACGCTAAAAAAATAGGCCCATGGCTCCTGTTGCCACTACAATGGAATAGCTCATTACTATAAAGAGCAGCCCAGGCTGCGTGACCAATATATAAAGTAACATGGATTAGATGAGATTAAAGAGTTTTATTTTTTTTTTCTTATGTCCCTCGGCTATGCACGGATAAATCATTAGAGATGTGAGGTTAACAGCACCAAGAAATGATTCTTGTTACAACTACAACAGAGTCGCTCATTACTAAAAGGCAGAACAGGCTGCGTGACCGATAAATGTATAAAGTAATAATGTAAATCATATGAGATTAATCGGTTTTCATTTTTCTCATATCCCTCTTCTATGCCAGGCTAAATCTTGAGGAAAAAATGTCCGCTTTATGACGTCGAATAATACCTCTTATTAAAACTTCAACGGAATAGATTATTACTAAAAGGTAGATCAGGCTGCGTGACCAATATATAAAGGGACAATATGGATTACATGAGATTAAAGTGTTTTCATTTTTGCTTATATCTCTCGGCTATGCACGGGTAAATCATTAGAGAAAACATGTCTGCTTATTAACAATGTCTCTTACAACTACAACAGAATCGCTCATGACTAAAAGGTAGAAAAGGCTGCGTGACCGATACATGTATGATTTGATAGTGTAAATCATATGAGATTAATGGGTTTTCATTTTTCTTTTATCCCTTTTAAAAGTTAAAGGTTTTAAGGCTAAAACTTCAAAGAAAAAATGTCCGCTTATTGGCGTCGAATAATGTCTCATTAAAACCTCAACGGAATCGATTATTACTAACACGTTGACCAGGCTGCGTGACCGATGTATATATATATATATATATATATATATATATATATATATATATATATATATAGGACAGTGTGGATTATGTGTGATTAATGAGTTTTCATTTTCCTTATATCCCACGGCTAGACACGGATAAATCGTCATGGAAAACAAATGGACACAAAATAAAATGGCGATTTTATTTTAATCAGAGCTTTTTTTTTTCTTCTTCTTAATGTTTGCGGTTCTGTTTCATTTGATTTTTTCCCCAATATTTTCTTGATGGTCTCTGGAAATTCATTTTTATTTCGACTTCAGGGTTTTATTGTGCTTTTTTTTTTTTCATTTCTTTCTTTCATTTTATTAATTTGTAATCTTTCTCCTTTGCCATCAAAATTAATGCCGCCAGTCGCTTCGTCATCGTTCACGAAGCATTGTGGGATTGAATTTCCGATCCTATATTAATACTCCTTTTTAAGATCATTGAAAAAATTATCTGGTTTTATTTATTCGTTTTAACTTTTTCACAGCTTTTTGTTTTTCATTATGGAAATTGTCTTCTTACTTGTCTCCCCCTAAAATATATTAATCAATAATTTCTTTGGTATACTTTTAATATTCGGATGACTTTCCTACTAATCAATGACTTTACCGTTGCCCGACTTTTGAAAAAAAAGTGTATCATTCTCGTATTTTTTTCTCTCTAACCCGCTACACGAGGACCCATCCACGATGAGGTGAATTGATCGCCTTCGTCTGAAAAAGATGGTCAACGACGACTATTACCATCGTCTTCGTTCGCGAAATTTTCCTATTCAGCCGCAAATCAAGTCGTAAGACCTCGGATAGAGGGTAACTTTCGCGGAAGATTTACAGGGCCAGGCAGCGCAGACTTCTAAAGTGATGGGATATATTTCTAAAGATAATCTTGCATGTAGCATTAGGGGTTGTAGAGCCAGACCTCCGAGTCTAGCTGTCGTGATAAAGTCTTTGACTGTAAGCGACGTCTGTCGAACTCTCTGCATTAGCAGAGAGGAACCCGGACGAAGCTTTGCCGAAGGGCAAGGTTTCGTACGGGGAGGTAGACAGGGCCTGAATCCGTCTAGGCGGGTTCAAAGGCTATATTTTTGGCCGAGCCTACGGGCTCGCAGATACCCACATTAAACCGGCCTTGTGCCATATTCAATCCTCGTGGGTGGATCGATAAATACTAAGACAGATAGACAGAGAGGGTAAGACCTCTGAGTCTAGCTGAGTCGTGATACAGTCTTTGACTGTAAGCGACGTCTGTCGAACTCTCTGCTAACGCAGAGAGGAACCCGGACGAAGCTTTGCCGAAGGGCAAGGTTTCGTCCGGGGAGGTAGACAGGCCCTGAACCCGTCTAGGCGGGTTCAAAGGCTATACCTACATTAAACCGGCCTTGTGCCACATTCAATCCTCGTGGGTGGGTCGATAAATACCGAGCATTAGGGGTTGTATCTGTCTATCTAAAGCTGGTCTGTTTAGCCATTCTAACTCTCACTGATTGCCTGATGCTGCAGCCTTTCTCGAGAATGTCATCTGTACAGGTCTGTGGAAGGGTGTGCAGTAATGCTAGCGGTTTGCCAAGGCATTTTAAATCGAGGCATCCCGAACAGCCAACTGTCAGCGATTGATTAACATGCACCTCAAGTGCAACTCAATACAAGACGTAAAGAGTCACCTGCAAAGACGTCAGCGAAAAAGCATGAAAATCAATAGTGATCAAAAAAGTGAAAGTGTTCAAATAGGGATGGAAAGTGTTGATGAAATCGTTATACTTGGTCACGTCTCGCTGGGATCTTTTCAGCTGTGATGGTCGAACTCTCTGCCTTCGGGCAGAGAGGAACCCGGACGAGGTTATGTCGAAGGGCAGACCCGTTTATACGGGTTCTACAGGGAACATCGACCCTCGTGGGGGGAGGGGGCTAGTAAACATACCCAGCAGACTTCCACCATATATATATATATGAAGTTATGAAGAATTTGGTAAACCGAATTGGTAAATCCAAGGAGGATGAAATAAAGTGCCTGTTGTTAGATTTCCTTTCCTCACTATTCCTATATATCACTTCCTTTTTCTTTGACCACATAAATAGGTCAAGGTTAGGTCACTCCTCCTACCCCAATTTAAGGCTTATTTAAGAGAGATGTAAATTTAACCTTCACTATATTTTGTAATGTCTCCTTAACCGCCACCTTCACCCTCCCTGTTTAATTACAAAAATTACACTACCCATTTCTAATCACATTTTTCCTCTCATTTCATTGTTGGAAGTGTTACTTGATAATCCGAAATCCTTTAAAAAGGATTTTGGTGAAATAAATTATTGTAATGGTACCTTAAAGTGTCTGTTGTTCATTATATATATATATATATATATATATATATATATATATATATATATATATATATATATAGTCAACTACAGCTCATCAGTATGGATAGACGTCCGGTTGCCTCTAGCTAGAATCGAAACCCGGCTGAATTAGCGTTAGTCGCTGGCGCACGGCAGTGATAAAGGTGAATTTAAGCGTATTTATTTTCAGATAAAACACAGTGACATCGAGAATTGAATCGCTTTAACGAAGAGTCTTGCATATATATATATATATATATATATATATATATATATATATATATATATATATATATATATATATATATATATATATATATAATTGATACAACAATAGTTAATAAAAATGAAGAAGCTACCACCCTGTCTGAATCATTGGATTTCTCTGTATCCTTGGAAACAGTAAATTATGAATTTATATGTGCGTTTAAAACTCAGTAAATTTTAAAATAAGTTATTCCAATATTCGCTTGAAGATGAAACGGAACTAATGCTTTTAATTTAATTATATAATTAAATTTAAAGTTTTTAGCTTGTTTTTTGAAACATGGTTATTTCTGTGTACCGAAAAAACACATTTTAAATAAGTTAATTTATAATATTTATGCTCTGTAAATTTACATTGAGCACTGTTTTGCAAAAATAAAAAATATCAATAAAAACATCGGATTATATATCTTACTGTTCTTTTTTTTATATATATATATATATATATATATATATATATATATATAAATATATATAAAATATGTTGTGACAAAGTTGAAAAGCTTATAAACGATGTATTTCAGTGGCGTCTGTTGATTTCGGCTTCTTCAAGTCAGATTGAAAAACAACAATACTATAAATAAGGAAAATATATTGGTATTTCTTGGGTAAATAAGAGAGAGGCAACAAATTCAATTACCTTATCAGAACCAACGACCAGAAACCAGAAAAAGGTTGTTTTTACATATATATATATATATATATATATATATATATATATATATATATATATATATATATATATATATATATAAAGAAAAGTCAACAGCAAAACTGTAGGTTTAGCCGGCGTGTTTCGTTCCATGTGGACTCTTACAAGATAAAATCGAAATGAATTTATGGAAATAAAGTATTTATAAGCAACAAAGAAAATATCGTTAGCAACTAGAATTTAGAAACGCTACTGTATATTTATATGGTCAACTGAAAAATTAATGTATTGTTTAAAGTAAGACAAACAAATGCCTGCTACGGTGCAGTGGTTAATGAGCATAAGAACATTCTCTAGTAGTGATATCGATTCTCAGACATAGATCATTAATGTGGCCTTGTGCCAGACTTAACTTGGGCTAACTTGAAGCTCTGCTGTTGGATAAAAAAAGCTAGTTGAGTAAACTTGTATATCTTTGCAGTAGGCCAGATCCTTTCTACGTGCTCCAAAACATTTTCCGTGAACCAGATTACTAATTAAATAGAGAACACTGCGTTAGTGGGAGAGTCTAGTAGACCCTTACGCTTATACAATGACTTTGATCTTCAATCCACGCCCCAAAATATTGGCCATGTACCAGACTAAATATTGCGTAGTAAATACCTATACACCGCTGTTATGTAATGATTAGCGAGATACTCTAGTAGACAATTACTGAATCGTGAGTGTGGCCTTCACTGTGTTGATGATGATGGTCCTGGGTCGGACGATAAACTTCATCCGGCACCCTCGGGAGGTTTTGAGGGGTGTCGTTTTGAGGGGCGTGTAATTGATGTTGTTCCCAGGCCACACCCTAACCAGGCTTGGTAGCAACTGTTAGAATTCCAACTATTCCAAACACAAAAAAATCAATATGAAAGTATAAAAATACATTTTTATAGTAAAATGACCAACAATACATTGTTATAGTAAAATGAAAAAATAATACAATTTATAGTAAAATGACCAACAATACATTTTTATAGTAAAATGACAATGCATTGTTATAATAAAATGACCACCAATATATTTTTATGGTAAAATGACCAAAAATACATTTTCTTTGTAAAATGACCAATAATAAATTTTATAGTAAAATGACCAACAATACATTTTTATAGTAAAATGCCCAACAATACATTTCTATAGTAAAATGACCAAGAATGCATTTTATAGTAAAATGACCAAAAATACATTTTATAGTAAAATGACCAAAAATACATTTTATAGTAAAACGACCAACAGTAGATTTTTAAAGTAAAATGACCAACAATACATTTTTATAGTAAAATGGCCATAAATATTTTTATAGTATAATGACCAACAGTACATTTTATAGTAAAATGACCAACAAAATATTTTTATGGAAAAATGACCAACAATACATTGTTATAGTAAAATGACCAACAATGCATTTTAAAGAAAATGACCAACAATACATTTTATACTAAAATGACCAAAAATATATTTTATAGTAAAATGACCAACAATATATTTTTATAGAAAAATGACCAACAATATATTTTTGTAGTAAAATGACAACCAAAATATTTTTAAAGTAAAATGACCAACAATAATTTTTTTTCTAAAATGACAAACAATACATTTTTATAGTAAAATGACCAAAAATATATTGTTATAGTAAAATGACCAACAATGCACTTTATAGTAAAATGACCAACAATATATTTTTATAGTAAAATGACCAACAATACATTTTTATAGTAAAATGACCAATAATACATTTTTATAGTAAAATGGCCAAAAATATATTTTACAATAAAATGACCAACAATACATTTTTATACTAAAATGACCAATAATACATTGTTATAGTAAAATGACCTCCAATACATTTTTATTGTAAAATGAGTAACAATACATTTTATAGTAAAATGACCAACAATACATTATTGTTATAAAATGATCACTAATACTTTTTATTGTAAAATTACCAACAATAAATTTTTATAGTAAAATGACCAACAATACATTTTATAGTAAAATGACCAACAATACATTCTTGTAGTAAAATGAACAGCAATACATTTTTAAAGTTAAATGACCAAAAATACATTTTATAGTAAAATAACCAACAATACATTTTTATAGTAAAATGACCAACAATACATTATTATTATAAAATGACCAACAATATATTTTATAGTAAAATGACAAACAATACATTTTATAGTAAAATGACCACTAATACTTTTTATTGTAAAATGACCAACAATAAATTTTCATAGTAAAATGACCAATAATACATTTTATAGTAAAATGACCAACAATACATTTTTATAGTAAAATGACCAATAATCCATTTTTATAGTAAAATGACCAATAATATATTTTATAGTAAAATGACCACCAATACATTTTATAGCAAAATGACCAACAATACATTTTTATAGTAAAATGACCAAAAATAAATTTTTATAATAAAATGAACACCAATACATTGTTATAGTAAAATGACCAACATTGCATTTCATAGTAAAATGACCAACAATACATTGTTGTATTAAATTCACCAACGATACATTTTTAAAGTAAAATGACCAACAATAATTTTTTATAGTAAAATGACCAAACAATGCATTTCATAGTAAAATGGCCACTAATACATTTTTAAAGTAAAATGACCAACAATACATATTTATTTAAAATGACCAACAATACATTTTATAATAAAATGACCAACAATGC
>CAHIKZ030005488.1:2460000-2482500 GCA_903632075.3 Acanthosepion pharaonis | reverse complement strand
GACTGCGTCTTTTCATTGTCGTCAGATGCGGACTTCGCCATTGTATATAAGCATATTCATGGCCGAGTAACTTTGGAATTCAGATGGCCATTCGTGATTACATCTTCCTCTCGATAGAACCCTACGGATCTTCGTGATCAAAAGCTATGCCATAATCATATCGAGCACACACACACACACATATATATATATATAATGTACAATAATGATGTATTTTAGAATGGAATTTGCATGAAGTTATTCCAACGAATGCATTGAAAAAAGCTTAAGTTGTTTGAATTTCTTAGATGAAGCATTGTTTTTTATTATTAATTTTTGACTCGTCTTTCTTTCATCTTATTTCTCTTGCTTGTTTCCACCTCGTAGTAATAAGACGTAATAGTCTTAAGTTGTTTGAATTTCTTAGATGAAGCATTGTCATTATTATTCATTTTTGATTTGTCTTTCTTTCATCTTATTTCTCTTGCTTGTTTCCACCTCATAGTAATAAGAGGTAATAGTCTTAAGTTGTTTGAATTTCTTAGATGAAGCATTGTCATTATTATTAATTTTTGATTCGTCTTTCTTTCATCTTATTTCTCTTGCTTGTTTCCACCTCGTAATAATAAAACGTAATAGTCTTAAGTTGTTTGAATTTCTAAGATAAAGCATTGTCATTATTATTAATTTTTGATTCGTCTTTCTTTCATCTTATTTCTCTTGCTTGTTTCCACCTCGTAGTAATAAGACTTAATAGTCTTAAGTTGTTTGAATTTCTTAGATGAAGCATTGTTACTATTATTAATTTTTGACACGTCTTTCTGGCACTTGAAAGAAGCCAATAAAACACCTACAGTAAAATGGAAATTAATTAGAAAAGCTAGAATATGTAGGTCATTAAATGACCCATGTCCTTTGTTTATACATGATAAACTATATATTACTAAGTTTATAAAGAATAAAAATTTACTGAATCAACGAAATGAAATAGCTATTCTTTGCCGACATTGTCAAAAATTTTCTTTAAATAATATTTGAAAATGAAATAAAAATAAAAAAAATTAAAAAATTGGAGCTGGTAATATACATATTTGATATGTAATAATAATTTTTAAATAATTTAAGTAATTATATTACATTAATTTTTTTTAAAAAAGAAATATAGTCTATTAGTAATTCAGAGTAAAAATAATATCTTAAAATTGTAGTGATTCAATATAATGTATTCTAACCCCTTTAGAAAGAATCTTTATGTATACAAGTACGAATTTTGCGGATAAAATGCCGTTTTTTTGTCGTTGATAAAAAAAACAAAAAACAGACGACATGCGTTGAACGGATATCAAAACTCTACCCTCTCTAAACTTAACCTCGTTTTCGAACGTAACTCATCATTGATACAATAATAGTTAATATAATTGAACATGCTACCGCCCCTGTCTAAATGATTGGATTTCTCTGTATCCTTGGAAAAAAATATTATTGATTTTTATGTGCGTTTAAAACTTAAAATTTAAAAATAAGTTATTCCAAAATTCGATTGAAGATGAAACAGAACTAATGCTTTTAATTTAATTAAATAATTAAATTTGAAGTTTTTAGCTTCGGTTTTTGAAACATGGTAATTTTGGTGTAGTGACGAAACCCTATTTTAAATCAGTTAATTTATATTTATGTTCTGTAAATTTGCATTGAGCTCTGTTGTGTAAAAATAAAGATATCAATAAGAACACCGGATTATATATCTTACTGTTCTTTCTTTTTATTATAATATATATATATATATATATATATATATATATATATATATATATTTCTTAGAATATAAGATCTGTTACTGTTAATATTCTATGAATATCTTGGGCTTCTCTTTAGCTTCACTGGAATGATATTTTGTTGTATATGTTCAATGATTTTTTTTACTTCCCTCATATTTTGTGGTTTCAGTTATGTTATCGTTGTCGTTGTAACTTCGGTCAATGAATAAATAACGGAGACATTTTCAATCTAAAAATAATTCAGTGAATTATGTTTGTATACATTCGTTATGTAAGGAGATTCGGTTTGCTACCTTTAACAATTGCATTGGCTAATGGCCTCATCACACAAATCACACAATACTGTTGCGAAGAAAAACTACGTCAAATTAAATTCAAATCTTAATCCTTTTACTGTTTTTTTTTAAGAGATTTCGATACGTCTTCCTTGTCAAGCGACCAGATTCTACGCGATGTAACTGTCCATTTACTTGCAATATGGCTTCCTTGATTACTAACTCGGGTGTTTTATCACTTGTTTGCATGGCTTCACACAAAGAAAACGACGAGCGGCCATTACCATTCTTGACACAAATAGAAGACAAGAAAATAGATATATACAAGGTCCAAAAACCACTCTTCCTGGGTATGACGATAAAACTACATCCGGCAGCAAGGCCTCCGATCGAGAGCTGTTGAGGCGCGTGGAACCACGTCTTAACTGCTCTTATTCCCAGGTCCACCCTGATCCGGGTGGTAGCACCTGTTAGGGTCCCAGCTAGGGGCAAATAGTTAAACCCCAAACTTGGGCCAAAATGCTACGAAAGTATAAAAACAGAAAATTACATAGATTGCTATCATAAAAATACCAGCAATAGATTCTTGAAAAAATATTACAATACATTTAACTCTCTACAAAAGCCCTCTTTACCAAAAAAAAAAAGACGTCAATGAAACCTGATCGTTAAACTGATTCCTTACAAAGAATACATTTTATTCATACGAATTTATCCTAAAAATCTTCTCCGCATTGAGGTCGATATGCTGTAAAACAAAATTAACCAAACCAAACTAGACTCTCTACAAATGCCTCCTTTAAAAAAAAAACACGTCAATCAAACCTGATCTACAAACTGATTTCTTAGAAAGAATACATATTTTTTTTCATACGAGCCTATCCGAAAAATGTTGTCGGCATTAAATAACCCCTTGAGGTTGATATGCCGTAAAACAAAATAAACAAAACCAATCTAAACCAAAGAATACATATTCTATTCATACGAATCTATCCTAAAAATGTTGTCGGCATTAAATAACCCATTGAAGTTGATATGCCGTAAAACAAAATAAACCTAACCAATCTAAACCAAAGAATACATAATCTATTCATACGAATCTATCCTAAAAATCTAGTCGGCATTAAATAATCCATTGAGGTTGAGATGCCGTAAAACAAAATTAATCAAACCAAACCAGACTCTCTACAAAAGCCTCCTTTACAAAAAATTTTACCCGCATTAAATAACCCATTGAGATTGATAAGTTGTAAAACAAAATAAACCTAACCCCTGATCTACAAACTGATTTCTTACAAAGAATACATATTCTATTCATATGAACCTATCCTAGAAATCTTGTCGGCGTTAAATAACCCATTGAGGTATTGACATACCATAAAAATAAAATAAACCTAACAAACTAAAGCCAAGAACCACTCAAGGTAAAAAATTACTAAATGAATTTTATGTATGGGCAAAACAGGTGGTGGGGTCGAGGGATTAAGTGCAGTCGATGTGGATGGGTATGATATATAAGGGTTGGGTTCTAGGACATTTGCGCCCCAGACATTTGCGTATCTGGACATTTGCCTCATGAGACAAAGAACCCAACTGGAATTGGAACTCGGTACTTCGATTAACAATTTCGAAACAGGAAATCCAAGATGTTCCCAAATGGTCACCCAAGTAAGTACTGGCCAGGCTCAGCTTAACTTTGATGGTCCAGTGATGTAACCGTAAGCCCGGACTGTTAGATCAAGACCCTTGAAATACACGGCTGATTTTGACCAAGGACCACCGTTTAAAAAGATTTGTATCCGACAAGTTGTATAACCATCGATTGGATCACTTCTGAATCGATGCAAACGGATGGTGAAGGCATGCCAAGTCACCCCTGTTCAGGAAAAACAGCCCCAGTCTCTGAAGAACAACAATAATTAGAGTGTGCATGCGTGCGTGTGTATGTATCTGAGTGCATATGTGCGTGTGAGAGAGAAAGAGAGAGAGAGAGAGAAAGACAGAGAGAGAAAGACAGAGAGAAAAAGAGCGCTCGCTGGCATGCGTGTCTGCAAGCGTGTATGTGTGTGTCTGTGAGCGTGTAGCTTATGTATGCTTTCGTGGGTATGTGAGTACACAGGTGTGCGTGCATGTGTATGCGCGTGTGCATGCGTGTGAGAGAGCGCACTTGCGTATTGTGTATGTGACAGAGAAAGAGAGCGTGCAAACGCGTATGTGTGTAAGTGCGTATGTGTGTGTAAGTTGCTGTGTAGGTGCATCTATGCGTGAGTACGTGCGTGAGCGCGCACTCGCGTATGTGTGTGTTTATGGAATATTCACTTGCCAAAAAGAAAGAATTATGCATAAAAATATTGTTCGTCTCCAAATAACCAGGAAGGGTTGATAAACCGTAAAAAACGCATCAGACTCTTGCCGGATGAAGGTAGCTAAATAATCCAAAGTTCTTTAGTATTTTTGTTATTATTTAAAAAAAAAAAAAAAAACAGTGCTCGATATATATACAGAGCCTAAATATAATTATTTATTTAAAAATAATTAAATATAATTATTTATTTAAAAATATGATTCCAACACGCTACATAAAAGTTCTCATGTTTCAAAACAAGAGCCGAAAATTTCAATATAATTATTTAAATTAAATTGAATTAAAGTACCAAGCTCTGTTCCATCTTCAAGCGAATTTTTTTTAGACACCCCAACCTTACCCTGACTTGACCTCTTTGAATGTAACTGAGATATTGATACAAATTATTAACCTTTACTCCCATTTTTTTTAAATAATTGCTCTAGCCGTTACCATAATAATTTTAATTTTAATAATGAATATGCTTATAAAAACGCGTAAATCACAGGAATAAGTTATTCCAAAAAAAATTTCGCTTAAAGATGGAACAGAGCTTGGTACTTTAATTCAATTTAATTCAAATAATTATATTGAAGTTTTCGGCTCTTGTTTTGAAACATGAGAACTCTTATGGGGCGATGGAATTATATTTTAAATAAATAATTATATATATATATATATATATATATATATATATATATAGGGAATATGATATATGTATTTCTACATAGAAGAATTAATGCTAGATAATTGAATGACAAAGGAGAAAAAATCTGTATAATGTATTTTGTCTTTGAAATATGATTTCATCCAATTGAAGTAATGTTTATATATATATATATATATATATATATATATGTCGGGAGAGGGGGGAGATATTAATGTATTTGTTTCTTACAATTATGCACTGATTGACTGATTGATTTATTTTCTTCAGCTTACCAACCTTTTGCAAATCCAGAAAATATTTCTACATTGAAAGAATTTTTTTTGAGATAATAATTAATTTAGTGATACAAGTTTTACTAATTAACCCATAGTTAGAGGGAGAATATAGTGGATTCATACCTTTTCCAAGGGTATTTGTATGTCAATGAATATAACGAGTCCAAATTGTCTCTCTGATTAACAAATCTGAGCCATTATATATTATTACTAATTAACCCATAGTTGGAGGGAGAAGATAGTGGATTCATACCTTTTCCAAGGGTATTTGTGCGTAAGTGCGTATAACGAGCGTTACGGGAATTAGAATTCGCCTCTCTACTTTACAATTCCGAGTATTTATTCATTACACCAAGTTCATATCGAAGCTTACAGCACATGGTATTCTCAGGCGGTTACCCAGCTAGCTACTGACCAGGTTGAACGTTGCTTAACTTCGGTGATCGTACGGGAACTGGTGTTTCAACGTGATGCCGTCTTATGCCTGGATCCCGTACAGAACACTAATTTTGTTTCATTATTTATGTCAATAATCTTCCCTACCGTTTAGTTGGTTGCCATGATAAACTCCTAGCCTCCAGGAATCGTAACCATATTTTGACCTGTCTGTCCTCGAAAGGTACCTTATGAAATTCCTGTAGATAAAGAATTTAGGAAGAAGCCATTTTCGGTACGTGATTATTGATTCTTACAAGACTTATCGGTATTTTCTCTCTCATTTTCTATCTATCTATCTATCTATCTATCTATCTATCTATCATAGTTTATTAATAATGCTCTCGCCCAATCTGTTCATATTTGAGTCTGTTCACATCTATCTATCTATCTATCTATCTATCTATCTATCTATCTATCTATCACAGTCCTTCATATCTATCTATCTATCTATCTATCTATCACAGTCCTTCATATCTATCTATCTATCTATCTATCTATCACAGTCCTTCATATCTATCTATCTATCTATCTATCTATCATAGTTTATTAATAATGCTCTCGCCCAATCTGTTCATATTTGAGTCTGTTCACATCTATTATCATCTATCTATCTCTATCTATCTATCTATCTATCTATCTATCTATCTCAGTTTATTAATAATGCTCTCGCCCAATCTGTTCATATCTATCTATCTATCTATCTATCTATCTATCTATCTATCTATCTATCTATCCCACTCTCTTCTCTCTCATACATTCTTTTATCCCTCTCATTCTTTCTATCATTCTCTCTCTATTCCTCTCTTTCTTTCTCCCATTCCCTCTTTTTCTCTCTATTTCAATCTTTTCTTGATTATTGATGTTTCTATGTGCCACATTTTCTCTCTTTCCCTCTTATTCTTTCTCTCATTCTCTCTCTCTTATTCTCTCATTCTCCCTCACATCCCCTTTCGCTCCCTCCTTTCTTCCCCTCACTCTCTTTATATCTAAAATCCCTCTAATTTTCTTTTTTATCAGCCCGTGTCTTTATTTCTCTCATATTTCTTTTTGCTTTCTGTTTTACTCGTCTGGCGTCAAAGGAATTCGCTTCGTTTTTTTCCTGGTAGGGTTTCATGTATATTAAACTCTTTCTTGACGCTTCTCTGTTGATGGAATGGCTTTGGTGTTTTACTATTTGTAGGAAAGTGTCATTGGTTTTTGTGAGGTGTTCTACCATTGCCATTGTTGTAGTTTTTCAAGTTAGTTCAAGTTGGATTAGACCTTGTTATGTCAGTGGCTACATTCATTTTTTTACTCGTTCCGGATATCCTGAGATAAAATGGTCGACAGTTTCTTCATATTTTTTCCGCAGATCCTGCATTTCGGCTTAGTCTCAGCTTTCAACGCAGTGTTCCTCAGCCATTGATGAGTCTTCTGTTGGTCCATATATACTTCTTTTGTCCTTTTTAGGTATTTGCCATGCAACACCTTGGCCTCCCTGTTTGTTTTTTTTTTTGTTTTTGTAATTTCATTTGACCAAGTTGTTTTGCTTTCTTTTTTGACTCATTTGGCGTAGATGATAGGATTTCAAGTATATTAAGCTGTTTCTTGAAGAGTACAGCCTTTTGGTTGATGGAGTGGATTTGGTGTAGGAGAGGGTCATTGGTTTTTTTTGTGGTACGCTTCCAATCCGATTGTTGTAGTTTTAGAGTTAGTTCATATTAGATTAAACCTCGGCCTCCTCAAGCTCTTGGTACATACAGCCAATCAACATCTGATTTCGTGTGGGACATCTTCATTTAGGTAAGCATTTTTCTGGTCTTGGCGTCCAATCTTCTAATGCCATTCAACTTCCATTTAATAATGTTGAAGTTGTATGTTACTACGGGTATAGCTAAGGTGTTGATAGCTTTCATTTTATTGGCTCCATTAAGTTTGCTTTCTAGTATCAAACATATCCGCCTATAATATTCTTTTCGGATCTTTTACTTCAGAATTAAATGTTGTATTCTGCCTCCTTTGCTAGTTCCGGACACCTGAGATGATATGGTCGACAGTTTCCTCATATTTTCCGCAGATCCTGCATTTCAGGTTAGTTCCATCTTTGATTATGTGACGGTGATGGGATCTGGTTTCGAGGCTTTGGTCCTGAGCTGCAATTATTAAGTCTTCTGTCTCAGCTTTCATCCCGGTGTTCCTCAGCCATTGATGTGTTTTCCGTTGGTCCACATCTGCTTCTTTCGTTCTTTTTAGGTATTTACCATGCAACGCTTTGTCCTCCATTTTTTTTTTAAATTTCATTTAGTCAAGTTGTTTTGCTTTCTATTTTACTTAGCTGGGGTAAATGGCATTCGATTCGTTTTTTATTGGTAAGATTTCAGGTATATTAAGCTTTTTCTTGATGAGAGGAACTTCTTTGTTGATGGGGTGGATTTGGCGTTTTACTATTTGTAGGAGTGGGTCATTGGTTTTTGTGGGGTGTGCTTCCCATCCGATGGTTGTAATTATTATTATTATTATTGTTATTTTTATTTTCTTTGATTTCTGGCATTTACACATCTCTTTCCGGGTCCCGTCCAGGGACCTAAGGTTAGAAATGGCGTCATGACACTTTCCACTGAAAAACAAAATTACATAGATAAAGCCCTTCGTAAGGTGTGGGCTGTACTTGTCAGAACAATTTTTTTGTATCTCCTTGAGGGATGGACGGAGGGTTAGGTCTTATATCATTTCCCACCGTACTTCTCCATATTTGGTATGTTTGATTGGTGGTGTTCTTTGCTGGGTTTTCGAGTGCAGTGAGGAAGGATGTAATGACTTGTCGATACTCTTCGCGGCTCCATTTCGTTCGTTTACTTTTTATTAGTCGATTTGGTATTGAGTCACTTGGTCCAAGGTTGGCAATAATCCGGGTTTGGTGACCAAGTGTCTCTTCGTGTGTGGAAGAGTTTGTTCCAGTGGCAGACTTTTCGTCCTCAGACTGGTTCCTCTCTGAGGGACGCGGCTCTTGTTGTCCCGGTTGACGGCCGATCCGGTATGAAATATTATTCGTATTCATTGAAATTGGTAGAGATGCGTTTTAACCTTGACCGCCAAGGGGTAATTATGTTCAGGTTACCAGCTTCAGGACGAGTCTCGAAGAAGATTCAAGGGCACGCCCAAACAATGAGATTGTGGATTTATTAATTATTATTATTATTATTATTATTATTATTATTATTATTATTGTTGTTGTTGTTGTTGTTGTTTCTTTGATTTCTGGCGTTTACACATTTCTTCCCGGGTCCCGCCCAGAGACCTAAGGTCAGAAATGGCATTATAACGTTTTCCACTGAGCAATTAAAAAACACATATTTTACATAGAAAAATCCCTTCGTGAGGGGTGGTCAGTACTCGTAAGAACAATTTTTTTGTATTTCTTTAAGGCATGGGCTTCCAGGAATCCCTTCAATGAATTTATTGGAATCTTTTCCAAACAATCCTAGGGCTCCAACTACAACAGGGATTGTTGATGTTCCCATATGCCACATTTTCGAGATTTCTATTTTAAGGTCCTTGTATTTTGACAGCTTTTTGAATATCTTTAAAGATACATTGCAGTCAGCAGGGACTGCCATATTAGTAAGGAGGCCCCGTTTTTGTTTGTGGTCTTTAATAACAATATCTGGCCGGTTGGCTTTGATTGTTCTGTCAGTGTGTATTGTGTAGTCCCATAGAATTGTAACAGGTATTATTATTATTATTATTATTATCAGCAGCAGCAGCACGTGACCGAGTGATTTAGAACGTTCGCTTTCTGACCATGAGACCCGGATTCGAATCTCAACATGGTCGATTTGTCAGAAGACTTCTTGATGTTATCGGACTGGTGGCATCTTTGGAAATGAAAACCTTGCCACGGGATGACTTGTGAGTGAAAATGGGTAGACGGAACCCTTGGGTGCCGTCGATAACTTTGCTAGCACGAAGTCCTAAGTCACCATGACCAAGGGCTTGAACGTGCTGGTCTTGTTCAAATTGTTGAACACTTTCTCTCCCAGAAACTGTAACTAAGGTCTGCTCAGCATAGTTGCAGTATGAACCACAGGTGGTCCCAGTGGGTGTTGAATAAACATAAATGCGTCTGAGCGAGAGTCTACTATAGGGATTGGTTAGCCACCCTAATAGACGGGTATCCTCGAATACGAGTGGCCAGCTATTTATTATTATTATTATTATTATTTCACGTTTTTCCGTTTCAACCTTATATATATATATCTGTATCTCCAAGCAACGCGGACTTCTGAAGCGATGGGATATCAGGCTCGATTCCATTGTTCTAAATGTAGGATTACTAGGGCAATGGTTGCCTAAATGCCCCACATTCTGGCAACTCGAACCCGAATTTCAGTCTTCTTCTTCTTCTTCTTCTTCTTCTTCTTCTTCTTCTTCTTCTTCATCATCATCATTATTATTATTATTTTACTCGAAGCGATTTAACATACAATTATTAAATGAATGAATAGCAAAGTAATACTATAGAATTCGAACCATATTTTTTATTCAATTGGAACGTTGTGTGATGATTAGACTTTATAAAAAAAAATTTGGTACATTCTCCGTTAATGATAAAGATTTTTTTTTTAAATGGTAAAAATAGAATTCATTATGCAACGTCTATGAACACATCCCCTTGGAAATTGCACAAGAGAACAAGTTAGATTATTTTTTTTTATGAATTGCTAAAACGTAATGAAGCATTTTCTCTTTGTGAAAAGATGTCGGGCAACCTTGGAAACATTTCGGCTTGAAAACTCGGCGTTCAAAGAAAGGGAAATTGAAAAAGCGAAACGGCGAGAAAACACGGAACGGCAAGAAATAAAGGCATTGAGTAAAATCGATAAATAAATAAGCTTTAAAATCAATGGTAATTTTTTCGGGGGGGGGGGCATTTTTACAATGATATTTTTCTTCAAACTATACAAAAGTGTGATAGAAAGAATCTTAATATAAAATCATATTCAATAAATAAAAAAGGTACCCCAAAATCCATTTACATGAAACTAATGAGGATGCAGAAATTAAAACGAAAAATAAAATCGATATTTATTGAAGAGAAATTTTCTCCATTGCAATTTTCCATTTATATATACATTTTTTTCTGTTTTTCTTATTCTACTGTTTCGTGTAATTCTGCAACAATGCAGTAGAATGTAGACTAAAGTTATCTGTGCATAATGCGCATGTTCTCCAAATCTTTCAGGTTCAGAGTTCGGGTGGTGCGTATTATAAACAAGAACAAAATATTGGCTTTCTTTCGAGCCACTTGCATCGCCGTATTTGGGACGACAGAGCGAAAGTTTGATTTATATCCCAAACTAACTACTGTGTACAAAATAATTTTATATATATATGTATGTGTGTGTGTGTGTGTGTGTGTGTGTGTGTGTGTGTGTGTGTGAAAATATATAGAAAATAGGAAAGATCTCGTTAGGTAAATAATCCAAAGTTCTTTAGTATTTTTGTTATTATTTAAAAAAAAAAAGTGCTCAATACAAAAGTAGAGCATAAATATAATTATTTATTTAAAAATATGATTCCAACACGCTACATAAGAGGTCTCATGTTTCAAAACAAGAGCCGAAAACTTCAATATAATTATTTGAATTAAATTGAATGAAAGTACTAAGCTCTGTTCCATCTTCAAACGAAATCTTTTTTTTGGAATAACTTATTTCTGAAAATTACGTGTTTTAATAGCATATTCATTATTGAAATCAAAATGTCCATGGTAACAGCCAGGGCGATTGTTTAAATAGGGAGGTGTGTTGGGTGTTAATAATATGTATCAGTATAGAGTTACATTCATAGATGTCAAGTCAGGGTAAGGTAGGGGTGTCTAAATTTAAGACGGAAGATGCTTTCGCCTATTCTGGTTTACGTGTCTATGGAGATTTATTTATTTTTCTATTTTATTTCTTTCTGAAAGGGTTTTGTGTATATAAAAAACTGCCGTAACATTTGTTTTTTGACGACTTCATAAAGGGTTATCTTTTTTTTGTAGGGTATTTAAACTATTTATTAAGGCTATGGATTATAAACATTATTTTATTGTATGTTTGTTTTTATGCTAATTGTTCAATGCTAAAATTTGATGATGTCGGCAAAAAACCGTTAACTCATGTCTATTGTTTAATAGATTTTTATTATTTAGAAACTTAATAATGTGTATTTTTTCATGTAGGCATAAAGGGCATGGGTCATCCCAAGTTTTACAAGTTCTAGTCCTGTTTATAATTTTCCATTTTACTTTAGGTGTTCTATTCATTTCCTTCAAATGCCAAAAATATTTAGATAGAGAAGTCTGATTTCTTTTATTTATATTGTTGAAAGAGCACTTATGCTGCCTCCATCTGGTTTTTAAATTCATATATATATATATATATATATATATATATATATATATATATATATATATCAATAATAATATATATATATATATATATATATATATATATATACATAAGTAGAGTCTAAATTATATATATATATATATATATATATATATATATATATATATATATATATATAGAGAGAGAGAGAGAGAGAGAGAGAGAGCGTTTAAAACAGATATGATGCTGGATAAAAAAAGTAACCCATCAGACTAAAGTGATGTTTGTGTTGATGTAACTACACGTCCGCACGCAGAACAAGAGACGCTAAGAATTTTGGCTTTAATATGTTTTAGGGTATAATTGGCATCCATTTATTTTCTTTTTCTTTTTGTTATTAAATAACGCACGTTGTGATAATAGAAACAGCCTGTCGCCTCTAAGTGTTGACTTTAATGTTCACTTATATATATATATATATATATATATATATATATATATATATATATATATATATATATATGCAAGTTTCATTAAATATGACAGACAAGGTGCTTCAATTAAATATTTTATATAATTTCTCATGTGATCTTATAATTTTTCTTTTCAGTACATAAGTTATAAAAAACTATCCAAATGTTTTTTTTCCGAGTACTTTCGGCTATGCAATGTTGAAATATATTAACTGTTAACTAGAAATAGATTGTTGTATGTATGTCTTTAGATAATGTTTCATTTTCAAAACACGGTCAACATATTTTGTCCATGTTCATAGTTGATATTATTGAGTGTTGGGTTTTTCGATTTTATTAATAAAACCTCCATTATTTTTAGCCATTTTCTTTTTACATTTAAACGATGCTGTTATATTTGTATTATCAACAACTATGTTACGAATATGGTCCGGTAGGTCTCCATGACTATTTCAATAAGACTTAATTGAGATATGGTCAGAAAGATGTAGTGTGTCTTCCTGTCAAACATGTTGTAGTGTGGCCTATATAATTATTTACGAATTTAGACGTATTATGACTATTTATTTTAGTTTTAACCCTTTTAAGTCCACGGATTAATTTCTTGGTGAGTATAGAAAATTGATTAAATAAGCTTCCAAAATTTTCTTTTAAATAATTGTTTAACTAAATGCTGCCTAAATACACACACGCACACACACACACACACACACACACACACACACATATATATATATATATATATAGTATTCCACAAGCAGACTGTTTCTCTATATCACAGCTCATCAGTGTGGCTAATCGTCCAGTTGCTCCTCTCTCTCTCTCTCTCTCTCTCTCTCTCTATATATATATATATATATATATATATATATATATATATATATATATAGCTTGACGTACCTTTACTGATTTGGCCACGAAGGAGAGTTCGGTTAGCAAGGTCGAATTTACTGTATTTAAACTTCAATTTTCCATAAAACTCTCACGTACATTCATATCTGCTCAAGGCGTATCCAAATGTAAACAAATGACCAAATCAGTAAAAGTACGTCAGGCTATATGACGGTTCCGCATAGGATACAGGTTCGAATCCTGTCGGAGGACGAATGTTTTCCGTGAAAATTTCTCTGACGTTCAGGCCGGTAAATGTTGTTTAATACTGTTTATTATAAACAGAGCATTTACTTAAATATTTGTATCTATAAAAAGAAACTATAAACATAAAAAAATGTCTTAAAAATAATTGTCGGACTTTGTCCATTTCATAATACATATACATATATATATATGTATATATATGTGTGTGTGTGTGTGTGTGTGTGTGCCTTCCTATTCATGTAAGACATCACTTGCAAGTCGCCTTAATATCGGCCGATCACAGATTAAATAGAAAACACTCCATTTTTGAATCCTTTTTCCTCTCTTGCGAATCGATTCTAATTTCAACACCCAACGATAGGAAAGAAAGGGAGATAACACCTGCCTTTAATACACTGCAACTACATATCCTTCTGGACACCTCTAATCTAAATTTATATTCATCTATGCAAATAAACCTCTTTTCGTTCCAAGATGGGAGCCAATTTTACATCTCAGCATAGTCTGATGCGGACGCATGCGCATAAGATATACTCCAGCACCCTTAACACATCTATCTTCTAAAGGTGACCTCCACTCCACTCCTAGCGCAGGGTCATGGTTCGTCATAGCTTGAAGAGGATGAAAAGTGAACGTCCGATGCCGTGTGTGACAGTCAGTGCACAGCTCTTAAAAACAGGTGTACATAAATCTTCAGGGTCAGGGTTCAAATGGGCGTCGCCAGTTCTTCCATGGGTTAGTGATTTGAAACAGCATACAAATATAAGTTGAATATCGGAATTAAACGAACACACTATACCTTCACACACACACACACACGTATGCATACATATATACATATAAAGACAAACGAAAAACTTATCTTAGCCGACGCGTTTAGACCTCTAAGGGACTTTTTCAAGGCAAATACAAGGATTTTATTTTGTAGCTATTTTTTTTTTTTTAATAGACAAGAGCATAAATGTTTTTACTTTTTCAAAAGCTTTGTTTTTTTCTCAACATTGTAAATGAAATAATAAGTGTATTGTAGGTTTTTGAAAGTGTTTTCTATGTATATCTATTCTTTAGGTAAGTATTAGGGCCTGCAGATTCTATTTAAGAGCACTAAAATATGCAGCCCCCAATACTCACCCAAAGAAGAAATTTAAATAGAAAACTCTTTCAAAAACATCCCCAATATTCTCAAAAATAGAATTGTATAGAAAATATACAATCGCCAAAATAGAAAACAACATTATTAACAACAATAACAATAAAATAGATAAAAAAACAAAAAAAAACAAATAATACAACATACTAACTCCCTAAAACCTATTCAATCTATATCTACTTAAAACAATGTACCTAATCTTAACAACATCAAAATAATAACATCCTTTAGGTATGGATTCAATAAAGGTTGGTGGTGTAATACAATGTTTTTGATGTGTGTTTATAGTTGGTAATATTTTTATTAGGAGGCCACCGAAGTAATTTCGACGTAAGTTATTGAAAAGCTAATTGATAAGTGGAAACAAGTCATGGCTAATAATGGCGTCTATACAATTGAATAAAATATAATTGTGTTTAATATGTTGATAAACAAATACGGAACTTATTATTTGGTTTCAGATCATTTAAACTTTTCTATGAACATTTCCTCGTTATGACAATATGTTTTTAAAACCATGGACTACTTTATTTTCCTGAAATGACCTACTGACCATACACCATCTTGTGAATAAATTCCTTATCTTGTTTTGCTAAAATAACCTGTGCATTTCTTCGTCATTACCAACTTTCATTAATCTTCTTGGTATGGGTAAAAACAACTGTTTATTTTAACCCCTAATTCTAATTTGTCGTTTCTTTTAGATAAATATATGTTAGATCCTTTAAGAATGGATGCAATAAATGTTGACGATATAATACAATGTTTTTGACGGGTGTTTATAGTTGGTAATATTGTTAGGATCTTGCAGTTCTTCCTCCGTAAAAAATTATGTTCTTTTTTAATTAGACTGGCATTAGTAAAATCAAATTTATGGCCAGTTTTGTTCTTGTGTAGAGTTTATACAGTAAATATTTATTTTTCAATGTGATCTTCCTTGTCAAAGCACTTAATTTATTTTTAAGCATTAATTACATAGATCAAACATTATAGAGTGAAAATTACAGATCAAAATTTGGTAGATTTATTACTTATTGATTCGCCGTCTAAAATCGATTCAGTGAAGGTTAGTGATGTAATATGTTTTTGACGTGTGTTTATAGTTGGTAATATTGATATAAGTAGGCACTCGAAGCACTTTCGACGTTATGTGCTTTTTTAATTGGGGTTGGATTAGTAAAATATGTATGTATGTGGGTGTGTTTGTACCCGCAGGTGCGAGTGATTTAGATGTATGCAAATATTTACAGAAGTCTTTATTAAAATCATTAGCTAATGTGTATTTAGTCTATACTTTTCAAAGTTTGTTGATTTACACAGACTTAATACACATTGACAGAAACATACACATATATATACATACATACATACATACATATATATATATATATATATATATATATATATATATATATATAAGACTTATGCAAATATTTCAGTGATTAAACTTATATATATATATATATATATATATATATATATATATATATATATATATATATATATATATATGCGTATGTGTAACACAAATGTACCTATAGAAATTTTAAATAGAAATATATGAACAACCCGTTGTAGAGATAGATGGATAATGAGCAGCCCATGATAGATAGATAGATAGATAGATAGATAGATAGATAGATAGATAGATAGATAGATAGATAGAAACAGAGACGAGACAGATAGATAGATAGATAGATAGATAGATAGATAGATAATGAACAGCCAGTGTTAGATAGATAGATAGATAGATAGATAGATAGATAGATAATGAACAGCCAGTGTTAGATAGATAGATAGATAGATAGATAGATAGATAGATAGATAGATAGATAGATAGATAATGAACAGCCAGTGTTAGATAGATAGATAGATAGATAGATAGATAGATAGATAGATAGATAATGAACAAGATAGATAGATAGATAGATAGATAGATAGATAGATAGATAGATAGATAGATAGATAGATAGAGAGAGATAGATAGATAGATAGATAGATAGATAGATAGATAGATAGATGCCTTGTTGTATAATAGTTAATAATTTAACCTCTTTTCCTAGCTACAATTATTCATAAAGCCCGTGGCTTAAAGACAAAGAGAACTTTTCGGCCGGGGGCGGGGGTACCTTTTCCAAGTGAAAATACTGGTAAAACAAAAAAGTGACATTTGGCTGATTGTTTGTGTTGCGTGAATAAACACGAAGTCCAAACAATACTCAATGCACTAAGAAATGCCATTGTCAATGAATGGCGTGTAATGCTGCATTGTGGGAAGGAATAGGTTGACAGGAAGAGGAAGGAACACTGGGTAAATAGCATAAATATCCCAATTTCGTAAACATACTCGACATTTTTTATTCTATTTTTTGTTTCTATTTCTTATTGTCTTGATTTTATTGCATATATTTTTTCTTCAGTTACCTTTTTTTAAATTCATATTCTTTAAAATTTGTGTTTAAAATTTTCATGTCGTTATTTTTACGTTATTTATATTTTATTTTTATTTAATATTAATTTAAATTTACTTTTATTTTTGTATGTATTGAAGTTATTTATCTTTTCCTATTATTTTATTATAAGGATAGTACCCATCAAAAATGACGGAATCAAGATGCCTAATTCTAGACAGGCTCAGAATATGTGTGTGCTCTACCTAGGCAATGCTAAAATAGAAGTGTATTTGAAAAGAATTACCCACAAACGCATGCATATATATATATACATACATATATATATATATATATATATATATATATATATATATATATATATATATATATTTCAAAATTTAAACTTAAAAAGACAATATGTATAAAAAAAAAAACAATTGGCCAATGTTTTTAGTTTTCTTACCTTGAAAAAGTCCACATTGGACGAAATGCGTCGGCTAAAGTAAAAGTTTTCCTCTTGTATTTTTCCTTTATATATATATATATATATATATATATATAGAGATATATATAGATAGATAGATAGATAGATAGATAGATATATATAGATATATAGATATATATATAAAGAAAGAACAGTAAGATATATAACCCGGTGTTCTTATAGATATTTTTATTTTTACAAAATAGTGCTCAATGTAAAGAGCATTAATATTATAAATTAATTGATTTAAAATATGTTTTTTTTCGCTACACAGTTCTAACCATGTTTCAAAAATGGAAGCTAAAAGCTCTGAATTTAATTTTGTAATTAAATTAAAGACATTAATTCCATTTCATTTTCAAGCGAATTTTCGCTTGAGGATGAAATATAAGTAAAATTCGCTTGAGGATGAAATGGAACTAAAAACGAAATGAATTTAAACAAAGTAACTAATAATAACAAAAACAAAATGTCCTTAGAAACTGGAAGAATTTAGAGAACGCCATTGAATATTACGCAAATAATAATCTACGCCCAGGCTTTTTCCCTATTTCACCTTTCTTAACAGCATTACTTCTCTCCCGAACAAACGTACACAACAATATCGGGAAATCAAATGAAAATGGTTGAATCCGCCGACACAGCATTAAAAACAATATCTCCATACGTGACAGTAAATGACGTAATTTTCAGTTAACAGTATGAAAATAGCGTTCTCTAAATTCTTCCAGTTGCTAAGGACATTTTGTTTTTTGTTATTATTAGTTACTTTATTTAATAAATTCATTTCGTATTTTGCTTTGAGAAAGTCCACATTGGACGAAACGGGTCGGCAACTATTACAGTTTTCCTATTGTCATTTATATTTAAAAATATTGTCTTTTCTACAGGTCAACTCTAAGAAATTTTCATATATATATATATATATATATATATATATATGTGTGTGTGTGTGTGTGTGTGTGTGTGTATGTGTGTATGTGTGTGTCTGTGTGTGTGGTTATTTATTTTCGACACGATTGTATTTTAGATTTAAACGGTATAGCATTACTGAACGTTACATCCCTCTATATTTTTATTCCCTTCATCAGCTAAGGATTTTTTATACTATTGTTCAGCCAGTACAAGCCCTAAGAGCCACACAAGGTAGAAGATGACGAAATGTTTTTATTTGATATGAATTTTACGGCTTATCAACCCTTTGTAAGATATTTAAATCCTAATATATTTTTTTTATTCCAAGAATAATTGTTTCGTTTTTCATTTTTATTTTTTTGTCCGTAACTATTGCTTTAACGATTTTGGGGAAAATAACAGTATTATTTCCAGATACAATACTATTATTTAACTGGTGTGGGGAGATGAATTCATACCTGTTTATTTGTTTATGGCTAACGGCATATCAGACCATTTGGGGGACCATTTCATGCCAAAGCCGGTGTTATTGTGGATGACTAATTTTCTAGGGCATCTTGTCTTGCCTTTAGCGATGTCTGCTGTAGTTATTTCCAAGGAATATTTTTGGCGTAACCAAATTTTAGGTTTTGACAAACATAATTTGCTGTTTTATGTGGTTAGCTGAAGAATGCATTTATCTTTAAACACTGATTCGGATCACCGAAGTTAAAACGTCGAATTGATCATTACATAGCTGGGTGACCACTTGGGAATTAGGTGCGAAACATTGATAATGGGTTACGGCCGGATGAAACCCGGAATACCAAAGTTAAGCAACGTCGAGCCTGGACAGAGAGGAATGACCATCATGTAAACACTGTGTTAGATTGATGGGCTTACGGCCATATCTCGATGAAACCCGGTTTTGTACGATCACCAAAGTTGGTCGAATACCAGGGCTGCACTTGGGAATACCAGGTGCTGTAAACGTGATCTGCGGATTGATAATGGGCTTACGGCCATATCTCGATGAAACCCTGGTTTTGTACGATCACCGAAGTTAAGCAACGTCGAATCTGATCATTACATAGCTGGGTGACCACTTGGGAATACCAGGTGCTGTAAACGTGACTGTGCGGATTGGATAATGGGCTTACGGCCATATCTCGATGAAACCCTGGTTTTTGTACGATCACCAAAGTTAAGCAACGTCGAGCCTGGACAGTACCTAGATGGGTGACCACTTGGGAATACCAGGTGCTGTAAACGTGACTGTGCGGATTGGATAATGGGCTTACGGCCATATCTCGATGAAACCCTGGTTTTTGTACGATCACCAAAGTTAAGCAACGTCGAGCCTGGACAGGTAAACCTGTGCGGATTGATATTACGGCCATATCTCGATGAAACCCTGGTTTTTGTAGACCACTTGGGAATACCAGGTGCTGTAAACGTGGCTGTGCGGATTGATAATGGGCTTACGGCCATATCTCGATGAAACCCTGGTTTTTGTACGATCACCAAAGTTAAGCAACGTCGAGCCTGGACAGTACCTAGATGGGTGACCACTTGGGAATACCAGGTGCTGTAAACGTGGCTGTGCGGATTGATAATGGGCTTACGGCCATATCTCGATGAAACCCTGGTTTTGTACGATCACCAAAGTTAAGCAACGTCGAGCCTGGACAGTACCTAGATGGGTGACCACTTGGGAATACCAGGTGCTGTAAACGTGATTGATAATGCCCTGGATTGAGCCTAATGGGGTGACCACTTAATACCAGGTGCTGTAAACGTGACTGTGCGGATTGGATAATGGGCTTACGATGAAAACCCTGGTTTTGTACGATCACCAAAGTTAAGCAACGTCGAGCCTGGACAGTACCCAGATGGGTGACCACTTGGGAATACCAGGTGCTGTAAACGTGACTGTGCGGATTGGATAATGGGCTTACGGCCATATCTCGATGAAACCCTGGTTTTTGTACGATCACCAAAGTTAAGCAACGTCGAGCCTGGACAGTACCTAGATGGGTGACCACTTGGGAATACCAGGTGCTGTAAACGTGGATGTGCAGATTGCATAATGGGCTTACGGCAAATATCTTATTGAAACATAGTGTCTCGTACGACTACCGAAGTTAAGCTAGGTCGAGTTTGGTCAGCACCTACATGAGTGACCACTTTCGGAATGCCAGGTGCAGCAAACTTGGATGTGCAGATTGTCTAATCGTTGAAACACCACTTCTTGTTCGATCATCGAAGTTAAGCAACGTGGACCATGGTCAGTATCTAGATGGGTGGCCGCTTGGGGATACCAGTTGTTGTATGATTGGATGTGCAGGTGATGTATCGAATAAAAGTTCGGAATAGAAAAACGAGGACCGAGTTTCAATTCCAGTCGGGTTTTTTTATATTCACTTATGTGCAAATAAAAGGCATGAATCCGCTTCACCTGCCCTAATTATGTGTTAACTAGTATTACTTGTACTTGTATCTCATAACTCACTTAGGGATTTAAAAATCTAATAATTTAAACATTTTTAGCACTATTTACATTAATAAGACTATTGTCCTCATCTTTGTCGCCATATTTATTACAACGTTTCGGCCTTTCAGTATCTGTCTATATTTCTGAGATGAGGTATCATGTACACTATTTACATTAATCAGACTATTGTCCTCATCTTTGTTGCCATATTTATTACAACGTTTCGGCCTTTCAGTATCTGTCTATATTTCTGAGATGAGGTATTATGTACATTATTTACATTATTCGGACTATTGTAAATAGTGTGCATAATACCTCATCTTAGAAATATAGACAGATTTTTTTATTTGATTCAAAAATAGTTTTACGCAGAATTAAAATTCCAACATTGGAAATATATATTTTGCCCTTCATCATCATGGCTGATTCTAACCTCCACGACAGTAGCTCAGTATGTCTTCACGACTAACGTTTTTTCGCTGACATGAATTTCGCTGACAGATTGTATTGAATCAATTGATAGTCCGACTGCTAAGAAAATCGGTTATTTTTTTCCCTGTGTTAATATAAGTTTTGAAAGAAAAAAAAAAAAGAAAAAAGATGAAAAATCTTATATATTATGGCAGGGCCTGTGCAAAAGTCTCGCGAGCCTTAAACGAGTCTGTGATAAGTAGCCCCCGAATTTATCATATGGGGCCTCAGGAATATATCGATACACACCCCCACTATACTACCACGCAGTTTTTCTAAAGAAATTATTAGAGACAGATCAATATACTTCATTCTAACTTAAATAAGTCAAAAATTTTTAAGCAATTTTTAACATCTGTTTGAGTTTTTCTTTTTTAAAGTTGAAGAATTTTGACACGTTCACTGTTATGGATTAAAAAAAGGGAATTTTATAGTGTTTTCTCGAGACTTTGTATGAGCAAAACAAATTCACGGGTGCAGGCGAAAAAACTACCCCAAAATTACATCACAAAGCGCAAAAATGTTTCCTCCTTTAATAGTCAGTTTTGGTTAGTTACATTTGTGAAATATACAAATGTAAGTAAAAAAACAAAAAAAACAACAAATATTGAAAAGATAGCGAGGGTCACTACTTTTAGTACAACGCATTTATTCTTTACCCGCTCCCACTAAGTCCGATTACACACTGCCCGGCCCAGGAATTGAACTCAAACTTATTATGACATCAAATTACCGAACGAATACCTTGATCTCTCACAAACAAGGTGGATTCAACAAATTCAGCGCTGACTAATAACTATTTTATAATTATTATAATATATATATATAGTGTAACCTGAATATAAGAGAGTTGTCGGAACCGGAGAAGAAGTCTTTATATCCGGGTTTTTTATATTCGGGTTTGGCCTATTTTATATACATTAACACATTTGGG
>CAHIKZ030005488.1:2455000-2457500 GCA_903632075.3 Acanthosepion pharaonis | reverse complement strand
TGACAATAGGAAAAACTGGTAATTGTTGACGCGTTTCGTCCAATGTGGACTTTATCAAAGCAAAATACGAAAATGAAATTAAATGAACAACGTAACTAATAAAAAAAAAAAACAGAATGTACCTACAGAATGTACAATAGTCATACATAGAAATAAATACAACCATAATTTTGATTTTAAAAATGCTACACTCATAAAAAAAGAAAATAACTCACTCAGAAGGAAAATACTGAGAGTGCCGCCATAGAAAATTATCCAAATATTAATTTACGCCCAGGCTTTTTCCTATTTCACCTTTTCTTAACAAAATTAATGCTCTTACAAACAAATATGCACAACAGATTCATAAAATCGAAAGAAAAAATGGTTGAATACATCAACACAGATATAATGACAATATTCTCCACACGTGACAATCTCTGACGTTATTTTCATTTAAAAAAAAAAAAATATGAAAATAGCGTTTTCTCATTCCAGTTGCTAGGTACATTCTGTTTTTTGTTTTTATTAGTTACATTGTTCATTTAATTTCATTTTCGTATTTTGCTTTGATAAAGTCCACCGGATGTAACAGCAAAACTGTCCAGTTGTTAGATTAAGCTTTGATATATCGTATTTTAGAAATGATTAAAGATATATTAATGGAATTCTCCGGGGCTTTCTCAGATATCGCAGACGGGAGTGTAAGGTCCACGTTTCAAAATCGAGGCACGCTCTGACCGACAGAAATTGACGAAATAAAAACGTAATGTTAAATATAAGAGTTTAGGTCTGTTGTTATCATTGGTCTTCACTTTCTCTTTCCTTACGCCTATAACCAATTGACAATGGCCAACGGTTATTAATAGGTGAAAATCAATGTGAGTAAGGATTTTTATTACAGTAGGCACGCAGAATGAGGCCAAGCGGGCTTTTGTTATTTTTCAACACTCCTCTGAAGGATTTTGAACTCAATTAGGAGAACTGATATTTCATGGATACATAATATTGTAATACAATAAAATCCTTGACAACAGGATTAAGAAGGCCTTCCAGATATGAGGAATTGGTTACAAAGTCTGGATATGAGGGATTCCGGATATGAGGAATTGGTTACAAAGTCCGGATTTCAAGGATTTCGGATATAGCGATTCCGAATATGAGGAATTGGTTATAAAATCCGGATATGAGGTGTTGTATTTAGATTAAAATAAAAGAACAGAAATCAGATTTAACATATATTTTCAATGTTTTATAGCAAACAAAATAAGCTAATGGTGAGTGAAATATAACGGAATTGATTTTAAGGAAAAACAAATAAACTATGTCATGTTAATAAAAATTCATTAAATTAAGTATGCCACATATGCAAAATAAATAATTTAACCAGAATTTTTTTAATCGCTGTTGCATGATGATTCTTTCTCTTCTAATGCCATTCTCAACTTTTTCCGCATTTTATTTTGCTTTTGTTCTTGAAATCTTTTAAACGAAAGACACTTTTTAACTCTGCGTGCGTTATTGCAATCATCATAGCTGAATGCTGGCTTCCTTTCCATAAAACTGACAACCTTTTCAGAAGCTTTTTCAGGTTTCATCACAGTCATGCATCTCGTCGCTATCTTTTTGCAGATGTGTCTAGTATGCATCCTTTCCTCTTGCTCCCATCATCTTTTGCACCAATCCAAGCCATTAGGGTTAAATAAGCAGAAGCAATTAACCAAAGGAAATTTCCTGAAAAACAGAAATTTCAAATCAGTTACATATCACCCAAATAGTTCAAATATAAACATCAAAATCATGTCCGGATTTCCCGGATTCCTGATATGCAGGATTCCGGATATGAGGGATTCCGAATATGAGGAATTCCGGATATGAGGGATTCCGAATATGAGGGATTCCGGATATGTGGGATTCCGGATATGAGGGATTCTACTGTATACAAAAAATCCATTTATTTCTTTTTTTTTTTATCGGTATCACCCCAGACACGGCGGCAAAACCACGAAAACGCAAGGGGTTACAGGTGTGGAGGAATTAAAAATCGAGGCATTAATGAGCAAGGAGAGAAAAGAACAATCAGGAGGACGATTGACATTGCATTTTAATGTTTTTAGACTAAAATTGACTAAAAATCATTGAGAGGGAAGGGAGTTCCACGGGCGATAAGTGCGAGAAAAGAAACTGTTAGCATAGAACTTACGGCTACATCTAGCT
The DNA here is from genome assembly GCA_903632075.3 of Acanthosepion pharaonis. NCBI lineage: Eukaryota > Metazoa > Mollusca > Cephalopoda > Sepiida > Sepiidae > Acanthosepion > Acanthosepion pharaonis. Next base: position 2,455,304 of record CAHIKZ030005488.1, on the reverse strand, counting down.
AGCTTAATTGTAAACTGATGGGATCTAGACGCCAGTCTAGTAAATTTTTTTTTAAGCGTTTCACCCCAAGCAAGGTGGGAAGCCACTAGGATACATGGTGAAAAGAACGGTCTTCATCGGCCTTAACATTAAACTTAGCTAGCCACAAACACTAACGTAAACATACCACAATATTCTTAACATCAAAACAACGCATTCTTACTTGCCTTTCTTACTACATTCACCATAATACCTCATTGTCTCTATGAAAGTCCTAACTAATCCCCATATTTACAATTCATTGTCTATGGGGGTAGTGGAATAA
>CAHIKZ030005488.1:2445000-2450000 GCA_903632075.3 Acanthosepion pharaonis | reverse complement strand
CATTGAGGTTTATATGCCGTAAAACAAAATAAACCAAACCAATCTAAACCAAAGAATACATATTCTATTCATACGAATCTATCCTAAAAATGTTGTCGGCATTAAATAACCTATTGAGGTTGATATACCGTAAAACAAAATAAGCCAAACCAATATATATTGAGATAGATAGATAGATAGATAGATAGATAGATAGATAGATAGATAGATAGATAGAAATAAAAATCTGGTCGGCATTATATAACCCATTGAGGTTGATATGCCGTAAAATAAAAATAAAAAACTAATATATACTTAGATAGAAAGAAAGAAATAAAAATAAAAATCTTGTTGGCATTAAATAACCCATAGACATTGATAAGCAGTAAAACAAACCAAGCCAAATTTGAGGAAGTCTAGATTATGCTATGTCAGGATTTAAGGAGTTCTGCGTAATTATATCAGAGTATTCTTACAATATAACCATCCCAACCCCTTCAAGGGTATTTGATATTGTCAATCTGGTTATTCTAGGATTGTATTTGCTTTGATCGGAAGAAAGGATGGGTTGGAAATTAATGACTAGATGAGCGAGTTCGAATTCAAGTCGAGATTTTTTACATTAAACACCTGAGAAAGGTAGGATTCAATCTTTTTTCTACCCCCATCTAAGGGCCAAATAGTAGGATTTGTATTTGGTAACGCGTGTGTCAACATTACCATGAACGGGAATTCACAGGAGAAAGGGTCCAATTTTAAATACTTAGAAGCAACGGTGTCTAAAGCTGGTACCTGCAACTTGGAAATCCGCACACGGGTTGCCACAGCGATGGCCAAATTGACAAGAATATGGAGAGAATCAAAATCAGCTTTCAAACAATGTACAGACTGTACAAATCACTGGTAGTCTCCATTCTCCTATATGGATGAGAAACGTGTAAACTTTTGGCAAAAACAGAGAGAAGAGTCCAAGCGTTTGAGAACAAATGCATGAGAAAATTCCTTGGCATCTTCTCTTGGGAACATAAAACCAATCAGTTTGTGCGGAAAATGGTTGAAAGTTTTGTGGGCCACGAGGAACCTCTTCTTGCCACTTGGACACATTACAAGGCACGATAGCCTGCGCAAGACCATCATGCAAGGCACAGTTGAAGGTGGACGTAGGAGAGGACGTCAACCTAAGCAGTGATTGGACAATGTAAAACAATGGACAGGTATGACTGTACCAGAATTGCTAATGGCTGCCATTGATAGACCGTTGTGGTGGGGGGTATCAATATGGCTTCTTCATTTAGATCCCCCCTCTATGATTACAAAGTCAAGGGAATGATGATGATGAATTTGAAAAATTAGTCATCTGAAAACAAATTTAATGCAATATACGCTCACCAAATATAAAAATAAACAAATTATTCCTACATTCCAAAGTATGTTTCAGCTTTAAATACCCCACCTAATAAAAGGACGGGGTGATAAGTCGTGCAAAATAATCAATCATTGGTGTGGTGTTAAATTAATCCGTCGTTTAATCTACTGAAGCCTAACACAACAGTGAAATATGCAGATTTAAAATAGCAAACGATATGATGTAACTTACACCAAATTACATGTAGCTTCATAGGAGCTGATTATGAATAGGCAGCAATTTTCGGGTGTTAATATTTTAACATTGTGAATTGTAACCTGTATTGTTTCGTTGGTTGATGGCTATATTGGGGTTTAAAAGACAATTCCGATGAAGACTTGACAATTGTCTTTAAGAATGAAGCTAACCCCAGGGCATATAAGTCCGAGGATGAAAGACAAAGTTTTAACAAAATGGCGGATAGAGTTTTAAAAAAATATAGAGATGCCAATTCAGTTATTAACCGGGTCCCCCAGATGCAGAACTAGAATAATTTACCCCACAAAATGAACCGATCCCAGTCATTTGGCAATGAGGAAGCAGTATTTGGTGACGTCAGTAACATAAAGCGTGTTTGAAATTTAATTTAAACAGGTTTTTCTTTTTTTAAAGAAAATTGGGTTGTCGTCAGTAAAACGAAAAAAATACAATTAAAACATTGCATACAATTCCTTCGATTGACGGTTTTCTTTCTATTTTTTCATTTTTTTTTGTTTTTTTTTTTTTTTCGCTTATTCTATCCAAAAGTTCACATGTTTGTTTGTTTGTTTGTTTTTAGTCGTTTTTTTAAGGAGAGGGGAGATTTTTTTTGTTGTTGTTATTGTCCTGACCTACTCTCTCTCTCTCTCTCCCCTGTCTTTATTGAAAGCAGCTGTCAAAGACGACGAATTTTTTTTTTCTTTTTTCTTCTGCGAACCAGAATATTAGCCTGACTCAAGATGTGTTTGTTTATTTGTTTCTGCTTCTTCGTTCCTCAGTCACCCTTCTTTTTTCCTCGCTCTGACTTTTTTTTTTTCTACCACCTCAATTCTCCTTTCAATTTCTCTGTCTCTCCATATCTGTCTCTCTCTGTTTCTGTCTGTCTGTCTGTCTGTCTGTGTCTCTCTCTCTCTCTCTCTCTATATATATATATATATATATATATATATTATAAATTGATTTAAAATGTTTTTTTTTGCCACACGTTTTAACCATGTTTCAAAATGGAAGCTAAAAGCTACGAATTTAATTTTGTAATTAAATTAAAGACATTAGTTCCATTTCATCCTCAAGCGAATTTTGAGTAACTTTTAAAATTACTGGTTTTTAAAGACACAGCTAAAATCATAATTCATAAATGGTTACAGATAAATCCACTAACTAGAGGGGTGTTCAAAAGTTCATTGCATGTTTTTTGATATATCAGTTATTAGTTACGTTTTTGATAGGGGTAGGGGATGTATTTTCCAATGAAATCTGACATCCGTTGAATGCATGTCGACTGGATTTTTTAAAATTTATTGTTAACGGCAAAAATTTACGGGCATTTTTTTTATTTGTATATTTAAAGATTTTGGGGAGGTGTTTAGGTTAGAATACGTTTAATTTAACAACGATTTGAAATATTTTAATTTTTAATTTTTAATATACTATATTTTTAAGAACAATTAAATGTATTAGAATCCCTTATAGTATGTAGAATTATTTTTTACATCAAGTATAAGTATGTATATTAGGCTACAATTATTTTTTTGTATTTAAATATTATTTAAGTAAAATTTATGACAATGACGGCAAAATAGTTACTTAATTTCACTGATTTAGTGATAAGATAAATAATATATATATATATATATATATATATATATATATATAAAAGAAATATGTTGTGGTTCCAATGAGAGAAAAAGGTACATTAAAAGAAGAGAGGTGCAAACGTTTTGGTTGTAATGTGGATTTATTTAGAAAAAATATTATGCTTTGTTTTACATAATTTTACGACGACGTGTTTCTGGTCTCGCGACCGTCTTCAGGTAAAAGTGGAGATTTCTACATATTATTAAAAAAATTAATTAATTTTCTTCATGTTCAATGTGAAATGCTCTCGATATGAGACATTCTGTTTGTGTGTTGGTAATCCGAATTTTCTTCTAGAATTGTCAATGAAGAGTTCTATGAAGGGTCATAAAAACAATTAAGGTTTGTCCAGCGAGTAGTTATCGGCATTTAATCTTTTAATGTTTTAGTGACCCCTATGTTTTTGGATCTGTTTCATTTTGGTGTCACATTGAACATGAAGAAAAATTAATTATTTTTTACAATATGTAGAAATTCCACTTTACCTGAAGACGGTCAAGAGACCAGAAACACGTGTCGTAGTAAAATTATGTAAAACAAAAGCATAATATTTTTTTCTAAATAAATCCACATTAAACCAAAACGTTTGGCACCTCTCTTTTTAATATACATACTTTTCTCGTTGAACCACTAAATATATTTCTTTTTATATATATATATATATATATATATATATATAAACCAAAAGCCTTCCACTGACTTTAGTTTATGGGGTATTGAATTGTATATATATATATATATATATATATATATATATATATATATATATTATATATTATTTATCTTAGGTTAGTTAAAAATATGCTAAAAATCGCTACATAACTGCAAATAGGTAGCGAATTTTAACATATCCTAAAATAAATTATATACATATATATATATATATATATATATATATATATATATATATATATATATATATATACAGAGAGGCAGACAGAGCCAGAGATAAAGAGAGACTGAAAGAAAGAATGGGGGTGGTAACAAATATGTTTTAATATGCTTATAAAAGCATGTTTGAATATCATAAGATAAATAATATTTAGCTTCCATATGTATGGAGCCAACTTATATTAAATGTTATTATGCACCATCTGTTTCATTTTACCTACACACACACACACACACACATATATATATATATATATATATATATATATATATATATATATATATATATATATATATATGGACCTCGCGTCGCGAAGTCAAGCAGCCCAATCTAGCCTGGACGTCATTTGTTTACATTTGATACGCTTTGGGCAGATATGAATGTACGTGAGAGATTTGCTGAAGATTGAAGCTTAGCAGGCAGTAAATTCCACCTTTGTTAACTGAATGCCCCTCTGTGCCCAAATTGGTTAAAGGCACGTCAGGCTAAATGACGGTTCCGTATAGGATACAGGTTCGATTCTTGTCGGAGGACGAATATTTTCTATGAAAATTTCTCGGACAGTTATTAATACTGTTTATTATAAAACAGAGAATTTACTTAAATATTTATATCTATAAAAAGAATGTATAAAAATGCCTTAATATATATATTAAGACATTTTTAAGTTTATACATAATGTATATGTATATAATTGCGTATTTGGGCAGCAAACCCTGTTTTATACTAGTTTCATTCAAGACAACTGACAAGTTGCAGTATTTTTAATGAAAGCCTTTTTAATGAAAAATGTTTTTAATTAAACATGTATAAAAGAGGGATTACTGCCCAAATAGATAATTGCATGAGCGAGCAATCAACAAGGAGAGTAACTCTAAAACATAGAAA
>CAHIKZ030005488.1:2425000-2440000 GCA_903632075.3 Acanthosepion pharaonis | reverse complement strand
ATATATATATATGAATTACTTATATATATATATATATTTACATATTATATACATACATACTCTCTCTCTCTCTCTCTCTCTATATATATATATATATATACATATACAAATTACATATATATATATAAATTACATGTATATATATGTACATATTTATATACATACTATATATATATAGATAGATAGATAGATAGATAGATAGATAGATAGATAGATAGATAGATAGATATTTTATGTATATTAGTTTTATTAATCTTTTTTCTGAAATACGGACTACTTCACACAAATGTGGCGCTTGTAGATAGGAAAAATCCGAGTCGAAAGGTTAGATATAATACAAATTTCAGTTATTTTTGGCATCTGGGATAGCCCCATCAGCAAAATGTAATTTGCATACACGTGAAAAAATATTGATTGATTCGTTTTCTACGGCTTATCAACCTGTAGCACGTTATTTAAAGCCAGAAACTATTTTTAGATTGTAAACATTTGGTGGGGATGGGAACATAATAATGATATAACGATACAACTTTTACTAATTAACCCATAGCTGGGGATAGAAAAAATGGCTTCCAACGAAGAGTATCTGCGCTTATTGAATATATAGAACCCAACTGGAACTGAACTCGATTTTCTGTTTAACAATTTCTCAGGCATTGAGTCCGGTAAATCTTATTAATACTGTTTATATATATATATATATATATATATATATATATATATATATATATATATATATTATATATATATATATATATATATATATATATCTCAAATGGCTAACAACACTTGCTATTCTCAAATGGTCACTAATTCAGGTATGACCTTGCTCTACATTGCTTAACTTCGGTGATCGTTTTAGGGTTCGGTCTTTCAACGTTATTTGGCCGTAAACTTAAGTAAAAAAAAATCAGTATGTTCTCTTTATTTATGTTGATTGATAAGTCATGCTACCATAGCAGAATATTTCGTTACTAAGGAGGAGAGGAGAATAGGCCGAGTGGTCAGAGCGTTTGGATTCTCACCCTGAGACCCGGGTTCGAAACTCACCATGGTCGATTTGTCAGGAAGATTTCGTGATGCTATAGAACTGTCGATCCCATATGTGAGTGAAATTTGGTAGATGGAACACTTTGTGGCCGTCGATAGATAGCACGAAGTCTCAAGTCATCGTGGCCGAGTCTTGTTCAAATTGTTGATCACGCTAGATAACACGCTCTTTCCCAGAAACTGTAACTAAGGTCTGCTCAGTATAGATACATAGTTGCGTCGTGCTCCCCCTCCTTGGAGGGCTGTACGCGCATCATTTATCATCTCTCAGTTGCGTCTTGGACAGAGTGCGCTCCAGGGGCTTCTTTGTCCAAAGGACGGAGGAGCAACTGAGGAAAAATTATCCTCAAGAGGTGCCCAGCCCTGGAGGAACAGCGCTTTCCTGAGGCCGCGCCCTCCATTGCACCAGAGGGAGGATCGCTGCTGCTCACTTTCCGCCAGCCAACAACCAGGACAGTTTAAGGGGCTGAGGGAAATTTTGTCCCTTGCCAAGTGTCCATGCCTCAGGTCCCCACATTAAACAGACCTTGTGTCACATCTCGTTCTAGGTGGGGACGAGTAAATACCGCATAGTTGCAGTATAAACCACTTTGGGTGTTAAATAAAACAGATATGCGCCTCAGCAAGCGTCTGCAATAGGGATTGGCTAACCGCCCTAGTAGACAGATACGAGTGGCCAGCTATACAGAGGAGATCAGAAAGCTTGTCATATAAATCCTTAGTATGTTTTTTTATATTATCGAAGAGATTATTTTACAAGTATGAATTTTCCTAGACTAATTTAGCCTGGCGTATAATATATTTTTTTCCCTCAACTCAGACATTTTTGCCTAAAATCTCTCTGCTCACCCATAATACTAACTGGGCCGGAACGAAGTACTAAATTCTTTTAATTAATATTCCGATGCCTTATTTCCCCTTCAAAATCCACAATTGGTTGGTTTTAATTCCAGGCGAATTCCAAGACGTCACATATATAGCCAGGGTTCGCGAATGTAACGTATTCCTAAACAACGACGAAATCCACCAAATTCTCTAGTTTTCTATTCAAGATCACTTCATTTCCGCCGATGCTTTCTTCGGCCTTCTATAGCAGGCACCAACTCGCCGTGTTTATTCGTCTCACCAAAGTCGTTTGAATGGATCAGCGAGAAAAAAAATCCAACTAACGCATGCTGGTAATGATCTTTTTCAAAAAAAAAAGTATTGCTGTTAATAGTTAACTATTTACCCATAGCTGGAACCCTAACAGGTGCTACCACCCCGGGTCATGTCAAACCTGGGAATACCAGCAATGCGCAGGGAGGTTCCATTCTATAATGCCACCAAAATCAAACTCTTTTTTATATCCCCCAAAGACTCGCCATTTCCACAGAGTCGAATCATCCCTATTTCTCTCGTATCCCAAATGTAAAAAAAAAGTCCCACTTAAAAGAATTGCTATTTTATGGAACATACTCCAGCGCAGATGCTTAAATAGTCTTAACCATCCTGGGTATGACGTCAAACTACATCTGGCAGCAAGGCTACTGATCAGGAGATTTTGAGGGGCGTGAAACCACCTCTTCGTTGCGCCAGGTTAGTAGCACCTGTTAGGGTTTCGGATAGGGACAAATAGTCAATCTCCAAATTGGAGTAAAAACACTATTGAACTCTAGTAGTAAAAATACTAGCAATACAAAAAAAATATTACCAGCAACAGATTTTTGAAAACAAGATAGAAAGGAAACATATAAACACACGCCCGGGATTTGCTGGTTATTTTCTTTTTACAAACCTTCTCGTACATTATTTACATTATTCGCACTATTATCCTCATCTTTGTTGCCATATTTATTACAACGTTTCGGCCGTTGTACGCTCCGGCCTTCTTCAGGTGGTTGGAATTTCGAACTGAACATTTTATTTCGCTCACTGGGGTAGACTGTTCTAGTTCCATGGCACAATGGATAAAGGTGTTGGTTAGATCCAGTGACAGAACCCAAAGAGTGTGAGTTCAATACCCGGCTTAGGCAGTGGAGAACTTTCAGAGGGAAAATTAACAGGAGATAACTGATAACTGACATCCATTAAACATGGCACATGGAACTAGAACAGTCTACCCGAGTGAGCGAAATAAAGGATTCAGTTCGACATTCCAACCACCTGAAGTGGGCCGGAACGTACAACGGCCGAAACGTTGTAATAAATATGGCGACAAAGATGAGGACAATAGTCCGAATAATGTAAATAATGTACATAATACCTCATCTCAGAAATATAGACAAACCTTCTCGTATTGTCTTCTTTCTTCTATAGTGCTATATAGGGATAAAATGTCGCTACCGACACATGTGTTTGAACATAGATCGCCAGTGAGCAAACACAGGCGATCCCATTATTGAATTAAGTAGACCACGTGACCATAGCGGAAACGCATATATGTAGGAAGTAGCTGACAACTAACGATCGTTATTTCTAGTCTATCCTCTATTACTATTCGGATCACCATTTCTATCTATCCTGGATAAAAAATAAGCTACCCCCCAGTATAGGCGCTGATCACGAGGTTTTGAAGAGCGTGGGACCACCTCTGAATTGCTGGTGTTCCCAGGTCCAACATGAACCGGGGTGGTAGCACCTGTTAGGGTCCCCGCTATGGGCAAATAGTTAACTATTAACAGCAATACTTTTTTTAAAAAAAAAAAAAGATTATTAACAGCAATACAATTTTAAAGGAAAAATATTACTAGAAACAGATTTTTTAGAAAACAAAGTATTACCAGCAATAAAAAGTTTTGTCGGCATTAAATTGAGGTTGATATGCCGTAAAACAAAATAAACCAAACAATCTAATTAAAGAATACATATTCTATTCATACGAATCTATCCTAAAATGTTGTCGGCATTAAATAACCCATTGGGTTGATATGCCGTAAAAAAAATAAACCAAACCAATCTAAAGCAAAGAATACATTTCTATTCATGAATCTATCCTAAAAAATGTTGTCGGCATTAAATAACCCATTGAGGTTGATATGTCTTAAACAAAATAAACCAAACCAATCTAAACCAAAGAATACATATTCTATTCTTGAATCTATCCTAATAATGTTGTCGGCATTAAAATAACCATTGAGGTTGATATGCCGTAAAACAAAATAAACCAATCTATCCTCTATTACTATATGGAACGCTATTCTCTACTCTACTCACTATACTATTTCTCTATACGGATCACGATTTGCTGGTTACTATTCAAGCGAGTATTATTGAGCAAGTACTATTACTGTGAGTGTTATTCAAAGGCGTCTGACACCAGTATTGTTCAACGGCGTTACCAGAGTTATATTTGCGATTACAAAGTCTCTACTACAACGAGTATTACGAAAGTAACAATGAGTGTTCGTTGACATCACAGAAATTTCAACCGAATGTTCGCTGAAATCACAAAATATAGTTTATTCAATAAAGTATTTTTGTGTTATTGATTTCCTCTCTCTCTCTCTCTCCCTCTCTCTCTCTCTCTCTCTCTCTCTATATATATATATATATATATATATATATATATATATAAATACGATGGATGAATTGCCGTATAAATGAAGCAAAAATGAAAATTACACTGGCATCTAATTTTAAAGATATACTTAACAAAATTACACAAAAATACCTTTAAATACTAAAGAGTAAATTTATACAATAAAATCGCCATTGGGTTCAACCACGGTCTCCAGGCGACTTCGGAATCTCCTGCATCTCTTCTGGACGGTCTCCTTGTTTAAGTTGGTAAATATGGCCATAATCCTTGCCTTCACTTCATCTTTGATGTTTCAAGAATTTTTAGCGAAACGTTTTTGAAAGTAATACTTTGATGACTGAATAATGATGCTATGAATTTATACGAATAAAAGATTTCGACAAATAAATGCTCATATCATTTTCATTAGTTTAATATTATGGAAGACGCGATCTAGCACATAGAAACCCAAGGAAAATACATTGATGACTGAATAACGATGCTATGAATTTATAGGAATAAAAGATTTTATTAAAAATGCTGGAAACTTTTGCATCTATCTAATATGATTGAAAGAGAAAATTTAACTGAAAAGAGATTGTGAGATAAAATATAAGTTAGATACTAAATAATGACGCTATGAATTTATATGACCAGAACCTTTGGGGCAAATATTCCGAAATTCCTAAATTTAATATCTATGCCATGCACTGACTCTGTCGATGTTCTTCCGTCATGGTTAAATGTATCAAACTTCTATATTTACCCACACTTGCCAGACATACACTGACAACTAACCTTCCTGTTTGTCAGCATCTCTGCACTCCTACGACAACTGCAGACAACACCCTCTTTCCCTTACAGCTGCACACTCAATAACGATCAACTTTCGCTGCCGCTTACCATTTTTGGCAAATCCTCAGAACAAAGTCATTCTCACACCCTAAAAGCCACACTAATTACTCAAATTGCTATACAGAATGTTTTTCTTTTTTATCTTTCATTTTACCTGCGCCGTATGAAGCCGTCTTGAAAAACCCAGGGAAAAAAAGAATTACCATTTTTTCCCCCATTTTCCCGGGGCTTACGGCCGTACCACGTTAAAACACCGATTCCCATACGAACACTGAAGTTAAGCTACGTCAAGTCTGGTCAGTAACGTGATGAGTGAACACCTGGGAATGCTAGGTGCTATAAGTTTGAATGTACGATTTATATAAGGGATTATGTTCAGATGACGTTGAAACACTACTTCCCATACGATCATGGAAGCTAAGCAACGTCGAGCCTGGTTAGTACCTTGATGAGTGACCACTTATGAATAAAAGGTACTGTAAATTTAGACGTGCGAGTGGTATAAGGGGGTTACGACAATATCACGTTGAATCACCGGTTTCCGTACGATCACTGAAGTTAAGCAACGTCGAGACTGATCAGTACCTAGATGGGTAACCGCTTTGGAACACCAGGTGCTGTAAGTTTGCATGTGCGAGTGATAGATAGATAGATAGATAGATAGATAGATAGATAGATAGATAATGAAGAGACATAGATAGATCGATCGATCGATGGATAGATAATGAAGAGACATAGATAGATCGATCGATGGATGGATAGATAATGAAGAGACATAGATAGATAGATAGATAGATAGAGATAGATAGATAGATAGATAGATAGAAAATGAAGAGACACACATAGATAGATAGATAGATAGATAGATAGATAGATAGATAGATAGATATATAAAAAATGAAAAACATAGATAGATAGATAGATAGATGATAGATAGATAGATAGATAATGAAGAGATAATAAATAGATAGATAGATAGATAGATAGATAGATAGATAGATAGATAGATAATGAAGAAACATAGATAGATAGATATAGAGATAGATAGATAATGAACATAGATAGATAGATAGATAATGAAGAGACATAAATAGATAGATAGATAATGCAGAGACATAGATAGATAGATAGATAATGAAGAGACACACATAGATAGATAATGAAGATACATAGATAGATAGATAGATAGATAATGAAGAGACACACATAGATAGATAGATAGATAGATAGATAGATAGATAGATAGATAGATAATGAAGAGACACACATAGATAGATAGATAGATAGATAGATAATGAAGAGACCTAAATCGATAGATAGATAGATAGATAGATAGATAGATAGATAGATAGATAGATAGATAGATAGATAATGAAGAGACCTAGATTGATAGATAGATAGATAGATAGATGGATGGATCATGAACACACATAGATGAATAGATAGATGAATGAATGAATAGATGAATAGATGAATGAATAATGAAGAGACATAGATCGATCGATCGATGGATGAATAATGAAGAGACATAGATAGATAGATAGATAGATAGATAGATAGATAGATAGATAGATAATGAAAAAACATAGATAGATAGATAGATAATGAAGAGACACATAGATAGATAGATAGATAGATAGATAGATAGATAATGAAGAAACATAGACAGATAGATAAATAGATAGATAGATAATGAAGAGACATAAATAGATAGATAGATAATGAAGAGACATAGATAGATAGATAGATAGATAGATAGATAGATAAATGAAGAGACACACATAGATAGATGAATAGATAGATAGATAATGAAGAGACATAGATAGATAGATAGATAGATAGATGAATAATGAAGAGACACACATAGATAGATGATATGATGATATAGATAGATAGATGAATAGATGGATAATGAATGAGACACACATAGATAGATAGATAGATGATATGAAGAAGGACCTAAATCGATAGATAGATGAATAGATAATGAAGAGACCTAGATAGATAGATGAATGAATGGATAGATGAATGAATGAGATGGATGGATGGATCATGAACACATATAGATAGATAGATGAATGAATGATGAATAATGAAGAGACATAGATCGATCGATCGATGGATGAATAATGAAGAGACATAGATGATATAGATAGATAGATAGATAGATAGATAATGAAAAAACATAGATAGATAGATAGATAGATAATGAAGAGACACATAGATAGATAGATAGATAGATAGATAGATAGATAGATAGATAATGAAGAAACATAGACAGATAGATAAATAGATAGATAGATAATGAAGAGACATAAATAGATAGATAGATAATGAAGAGACATAGATAGATAGATAGATAGATAGATAGATAGATAGATAGATAATGAAGAGACACACATAGATAGATAGATAGATAATGAAGAGACATAGATAGATAGATAGATAGATAGATAGATAGATAATGAAGAGACACACATAGATAGATAGATAGATAGATAGATAGATAGATAATGAAGAGACACACATAGATAGATAGATAGATAGATAGATAATGAAGAGACCTAAATCGATAGATAGATAGATAGATAATGAAGAGACCTAGATAGATAGATAGATAGATAGATAGATAGATAGATAGATAGATAGATAGATGGATGGATCATGAACACACATAGATAGATAGATAGATAGATAGATAGATAGATAATGAAGAGACATAGATCGATCGATCGATAGATAGATAATGAATAGACATAGATAGATAGATAGATAGATAGATAGATAGATAGATAGATAGATAGATAGATAGACTGCTCTTCTGGCTTTTATTGGTCCCTTGTTCTTTGTTCTTATCTGGTAAGTTATCCCCAAGCCGAGACGAAGCACCAACCGATATCTATCAGACATGCCTCGCCTGCAGAAGCGCAGCTGGGCGAAATAATGAGCATAAACTATCACTTGATATCGCCATTGATTAAAAAAAAGGGGGAAGCAAACATCTGGATTTACTGCAGACAGGTATCACGCTCTCACCCTACGACCCACTCAAATTACCTGATGCATGTGGAGCTTTCTCGTCTTATTGGAGTACAGCATAAACCATTCTTCCATGCACCTCGCATTATCAAGTTGAGGTCGAAAATGGCTCTCCACAACTTCCCTATCTTTTGCGTCTCTTTGTAACGTTTATCTTCCCTCCACAGCTCAGTTCCACCATTCATTCGCCCAAGCTTGTCAAGTCAGGGGACACGCTGCCTCTCACTTTCTCGTTTGCCTGCACTTAGATCTGTGAGCTTCAAATTTGCTAAGCCTTTCTTCCCTTCCTCCTTATGAGTCCAAGAAATTTCAAATGCCTCTTTCTGAAGCTGGGCATAAGTGTTGCTTTTGTTACCATTTTCTTTTTGACATTTTCGATGCTTACGCGGTCCGTTCATAGTATCCTCAGCATCCTTCTGTAGAACAACATATTATGAGGTGTTTGAACAGCTCACAAAATAGATAGATAATGAACACACATAGATAGATAGATAGATAGATAGATAGATAGATAGATAATGAACACAGATAGATAGATAATGAACACAGATAGATAGATAGATAGATAGATAGATAGATAATGAACACAGATAGATAGATAGATAGATAGATAGATAGATAATGAACACAGATCGATAGATAGATAGATAATGAACACAGAGATAGATAGATAGATAGATAGATAGATAGATAGATAATGAACACATAGATAGATAGATAGATAGATAGATAGATAGATAGATAGATAATGAACACAGACAGACAGATAGATATATAGATAATGAACATAGATAGATAGATAGATAGATAGATAGATAGATAGAATAAAGTGATGTTCTTTCTTTCCAGTGGTCTATAGTTTTTCTTCGATTTCTCTTTATTAAGACCGCAGTGCCGTTGTAAAACCCGGGCGTATATATCAACTGATCGCGTGAGAGGCAAATGGAACGTCTGTCAAGAAGAAGAAGCAGGTGGAGGAGAAAAAAAAAGAAAGCAAAAAAAAAAAAAAAGATCGTAAATAAAGCACCGAAAAAAAAAAGAGCGATGCTAATCAAACCATTTTTTTTTTTTTGTCGCAGAAGAAGCAGTTGGAAGCAGACTGAAAGTTAACTGCTGAAAATGAAGAATTAGGCAGGTATGATATGTCTGGATCGAATGGTGCCGCGGATTGCTGCTGCTGGAGTTTTTATATGTCAATTCTTTGTTGAGAGAATCCTTACTGCCTCCTGTCAGCATGGCTGCTGCTAACCACCAGGAAAGAGACTCGTTACGCCTTTTCGGACTAACAATCTCGTGGAACATGGAATGGAAAGAATATCTTCAATCAATTATGTTGTGGCCTTGTGTCAGAAATAAAGACACAATAGGTGAATTGAGTTAAACAAATATATTAACAGAAACAGTAATACAAACATATACAAACGAGAGTGTTACAGCAAGAATGTTCGGTACGACTCTCAGAGCTGACTGCTGGAAACTTCCCTCTACAAAAGACAGTACCTGCTCCTATTTATAGCCGGGAGAGTCCATGCGTGCGTGGGTAAATTACCATAACACTCCACCTCCTAAGTATTAACTCTGCAGAAGTCTCAATTCATTTTTTGGATGTGCGTGTGATATTAGAGCCTTACGGCCATATCACGTAAAAACACTACTCGCTATACGATCACAGAATTTAAGCAACGCGTGCGTGGGTAAATTACCATAACAAATTACTAGTGCTGTTGCTAAGAAAGTTGGTTCACTTGTCATGCTAGACAATTTTTCTCTTCAGAATCTATCTGATATATCTATAAGTCTACCATTCGTCCATGCTTAGAATATTGCTGCCACATATGATCCGGTGTTCCTGCTGTGTATTTCAAAGAATAAGCAATATTATTGGTGCTGACCCGGTATCTCGGCTTCAGTCACTTTCCCACTGAAATAAATTTGCTTCACTCTGCCATTTCTATTAATACTTTCATGATAATTGTCAGGATGAACTCTCCGCCATGGTACAATGAATTGTAAATATGGGGACTAGTTAGTATTTTTATAGAGACAAAGAGGTATTATGGTGATTGTAGTAAGGAAGGTACGTATGAATGTGTTATTTTGGTGTAAGGAATATTGTTTGTGCGATTGGGTCAGCGTTTGTGGCTAGCTAAGTTATAGTTAAGAAAACCGTCCTTTCCCCAATCACCCCCTTCTGCCACATTTCTGTTTTAAACAGAATAAATATCACTGTTTTTCCCATGACACCGCTATTGTTTTAACTACCTTTACTCCCTCGGCAATGTTTATTGTTTTACAAAGCGATTATTAGAATTGGAATAAAGCCTAAACATATGATGAAAGTGAATTTATGCATTATTTTTTGGTTCGTGAGAATTTACAACACAAATATTAAATTCTATTTATTTTTTAATCTAATGGGATTAGAAAATGGGATTTTTATATGTTGGTTTAGTTTGGTTTGTTTTACGACATATCAACCTCAAACTGGAGTAGACTGTTCTAGTTGTACGCTAGGACACATGGCACAGTAGATAAAGGCGTTGGTTAAATCCAGTGACAGAACCCAAAGAGTGTGAGTTCAATACCCGGTTAAGGCAGTGGAGAACTTTCAGAGGGAAATTAACAGGAGATAACTGATAACTGACATCCATCAAACATGGCACGTGGAACTAGAACAGTCTACCCCAGTGAGCGAAATAAAGGGTTCAGTTCGAAATTCCAACCACCTGAAGAAGGCCGGAGCGTACAACAGCCGAAACGTTGTGATAAATATGGCGACAAAGAATAGGACAATAGTCCGAATAATGTAAATAATGTACGTAATACCTCATCTCAGAAATGTAGACAAACCTCAATAGGCTATTTAATTCCGACAAAATTTTTATTGCTGTTAATATTTTTTTCTCTTAAAAATGTATTGCTGGTAATATTTTTTTTAATGTATTGCTGGTAATAATGTATTTCAGGTAATAATTTTTTCTTTCAAAAATTTTTTGCTGGTAATAGGTTTTTACAAAGTATTACACTTTCATAGTATTTTGACCCTAGTTTGGTGGTTAACTATTTGCTCACAAGTGGGACCCTAACAGGTGCTACCACTCCGGGTCACGGTGGGCCTGGGAACACCAGCAATTAAGAGGTGATTCCACGCTCCTTAAAACCTCCTGATCAGAGGCCTTGCTGCTGGACGTAGTTTATCGTCTTACCCAGGACGTGGATGTAGTTTATCGTCTTATCCAGGACGGGGGGGGGTAGTTCATCGTCACGTCAGGGTGGACATGGGAACACCAGCATTTAAGAGGTGGTCCACGCTCATCAAAACCTCCTGATCAGAGGCCTTGGTGTTGGACATAGTTTATCGTCATACCCAGGACGCGGGTGTAGTTCATCGTCTTACCCAGAACGCGGATGTAGTTCATCGCCATACCCAGGACACGGATGTAGTTTATCGTCTTACCAAGGACGCGGATGTAGTTTCGTCATACCCAAAACGCGGATGTAGTTTATCGTCTTACCCAGGACGCGGATGTAGTTATCGTCTTACCCAGGACGCGGATGTAGTTATCGTCTTACGCAGGACGCGGATGTAGTTCATCGTCTTACGCAGGATGCGGATGTAGTTCATCGTCATACCCAGGACGCGGATGTAGTTCATCGTCATACCCAGGACGAGGATGTAGTTTATCGTCTTACCCAGGACGCGGATGTAGTTTATCGTCTTTCCCAGGACGCGGATGTAGTTCATCGTCTTACGCAGGATGCGGACGTAGTTTATCGTCTTACCCAGAACGCGGACGTAGTTCATCCTCTTACCCAGGACGCGGATGTAGTTTATCGTCATATCCAAGACGGTGTATATGTTGGTCATAGGAGAAACAAAGTATAGCATAAATAGTCGGGAATAAGTTAAGTACTGGTCACGTGTCATAGGACAATACTCTACAGCAATAAGATATTTTATTTACAAGAATTATTTTATATTTACATTTTAAAAACTAATACAATTAAAATTAATGCAATGAAGTTTTTTATCATTTACCAATTTGTAAAGAAATAAATAATTTTTTATTCATAAATTTATAAACATTTACTAAATTAAGTCAACCAATTATTTGGGGCACCCAATGAGGACTGAAGTCACTGCTCAGTCTTAATTGAACTAGCGAGACGCGTTTGTTAACCTTTACCTCATAGTGCCCAAGGTCGCTTTCTAAGCATAGCTTCGATGTGGCACAAGGCCAAAAGTGTGGAGCAAAGTGTTGAGAAGCAAACTCACTATTCAGTTTTAATTGCTCAAGGGATGTAAACTTGTTAACCGTTACATCACGTTGAGGTTAGCAAATAATCTTCTAAGCGAAGCACAATTACGAATGAGTAGTGAATTCGATCCGCACTAGGTGGCTCATACTTTCGGTGTTGTACCTTATCTAAGATACGGTTAGAAAATTTGGATACCTCAGGATAGTGTAATGGTTAACAGGTTTGTCTCGCTATAACAATTACAAATGTGCAATGAGTTTGATTCGCACTGGGTGTTCCATACTTCCGGTTTTGTGCACATAGAAATACATGCATTGATAACGATTTGCTGATGAATACATTTCATATGATAATAAAAACGATATAATAATTATTAGTAGTAAGGTTTTAAAACCAAATTAAAATGTTTTTTTGTATTAAAAGGATGAACTATAAAGAAAAGAAAAACAATGTCTTTTTCCAATTTTTTTTTTTTTTTTTTTTTTTGGCGGCCATGTTAATGACTTGGAATTCAAACGAACACTAGTGTTTAAGTAAGCCGGCTTCTGGCAAAAGTACAAAGAATTTACTTTTTGTGGGTCTTAGAAAATGTGATGTGCCGCTTTGATTAGATTCCAATTTCTCTTAATAAGCTAATAGTCCGTGCCAGATTTGTAGATAAAAATAACAACTTAGTCCCTCATGACTATCACCAAAATCCGTGTTTTTCGCTCAGCCATATTCTGAAGAGGGTTAGGGTATTAGGGTTGATATTCACACAAATGATTAAACGGAATAACAACAGCTTCCCCGTCATTAAAGTCCATATATATATATATGCGCATTTCATTGAAAACGATAGACAAGAAGCTTTTATTTAGTTTTTTATACAATTTCTCATTTTCTTTTCGGATGATGAATTATATAAAAACTGTCCGAATGATCTTTTCTTTTCGGATGATGAATTATATAAAAACTGTCCGAATGATCTTTTTATCCGAGCGCTTTCGGCTATCTATCAGGTCATCCGATAAGTTCTGTCCGAATTTTAACTTTTTGTTAAAATGAACGAAATTTAAAGAGTATTTTATAATGTCTAATGGAGCTGAACATTATTTTTATGTTTAGATGCATTTAAACTGATTAAATTTTATTTCAGAGAACAATAAAATTAAATTTTGTTTGATTAAAACCCTGCTAACATGGAAGTACCCAAGAATCATTTGAGGCACATAATGCTTTATGAGTTCAAGAAAGGAAACTCAGCAGCCGAAGCGGCTAGAAACATTCACTCAGTTTATGAAGAGGAATGTGTGAATGAAAGAACTTGCAGAAGATGGTTAGCAAAATTCAGAGGTGGAGATTTCACCCTTGAAGATGAATATTGAACCGGACGTCTAGTTGAGTTTAATGAAAAGCTTTTTGAAGCAGCCTTTAAAGAAAACCCTGCTTTATCAGTCGAGGAATTGGCAGTGGTTCTCAGTTCAAACCATACAACTGTTCATCGTCATCTTCAACAACTTGGAAAAGTTCTAAAACTTGGAAAATTGGTGCCTCATGAATTGTCTGAAAACAACCTCAAATCCCGAGTTGACATCTGCTCTTCTCTCTATTCTCGCCAACTTGTTTCACCTTTTTTGGATAGATTTGTGACTGGCGACGAAAAATGGATCTTTTATCGAAATGTTAAGCGTCGTAGACAGTGGTTTGGTAAAGGGGAAGGACCCCAGCCACAGCCGAGAAGAGAACTTCATGGGAAAAAGGTTCTTCTTTTAATCTGGTGGGATCGCCAAGGAATAATCCACTTTGAATTCTTAACACCTAATGCAACAATTAATGCTCAAATATACTTTCAGCAATTTGAGCGTTTGAACCAAGCTTTGAGGAAAAAAAGACCTGCTCTAGTGAATCGAAAAGAGGTGATGTTTCATCAGGACAATACGCGACCCCACACAGCAAGAATCACGTCACAATAGATCGATGAATTTGGTTGGGAGAAAATTCCTCATCCACCTTATTCTCCCGATCTTGCTCCTTCAGACTACCATTTGTTTCGTAGCTTACAGAATCATTTGGAAGAAACAGCTTTTGTAACACAGGAAGAGGTTAAAACTGACATTTGTGAGTTCTTCGAATCAAAGCCAAAAGAATTTTGCAGTAAGCTTGTTAATAGATGGAAGGAAGTCATAGATAATCAGGGAAATACATTGTTGATTGAATCTGTAATTAAATGTAACATTTGGTCACTTGTTTTCTTTATTCAAAATTCGGACAGAACTTATAGGATGACCTGATATTTAGCCATTTTCAAGGATTAT